>CP135562.1:6220359-6454556 GCA_032401905.1 Swietenia macrophylla | reverse complement strand
GACAAATTGATGCACTGGTGCTGTATGTTTTAGTTGGTGAAACTTCTTGTCACTTAGATAATTGATATAATGCAGGTTCACTCAAGTGACAGCAGATGTAGAGGAGAGTTCTGTTATCATTGGTGAGAGGAACAGAGCTGCAATAGAAGCACTTAGAAGAGCGATTGATGAGGGCCACAATAGGATTGCCGTACTGTATGGAGGTGGCCACATGCCAGACTTGGGAAGGCGGTTAAGGGACGAGTTTGACCTATTTCCTTCCCGAGTTCAGTGGGTAACAGCATGGTCCATAAGAAACCGTTACTTGAATAGCAATTCCCTTCCATTTCTGAAGAAAATGGCTGAAGTTTCAGGTTGGCCATTGAACCGCTATCAGACTTTGGCATTGCTCATTCTTTCTTCAGTCCTTGCATTGGATCTCTGGTTTTGGGAGCTCTTTTTTGGCACAACAGTGAACTGGTTATCCCAAATTGCATCTGAAGTCCTTAAATATGTTGACAATGCGCAACTGATGTGAACCAATCTCTATTGGTTTTATCGATGAGGGCGAAAGAAACCTGCGTATGTCTTATGTAAATATCTTAACCATCTGTTATAAAAGTTAATAATGAATTGTTTGTCCAGCAAAAATGTGAAGACTGGAAGATTAATTGAATTTATTGATCTTATCAATGGTGATAATGGATTCAGGCACCTGCCGTTTTGTTTCCCAATTTATGCTATTATTCCTTGCTACTTCTGGACTCTTGTACCCGTCCTTGTAAAAAAAAAAATTTGGACGTAAAATTATCTGAGCTGATTCATCTAAGCCGCGCAAAGCTTCAACGAGTAACCGGGCATTACAATCAAATAAATTAACCATTTGATTTACTTAAATGTCCCAGCCCAGCAAGTCCCTCAAAATCCACAATGGGATGATAAGACAGCAGATTTCCATATATGGACGAGCTCTTTTATCTTCTTTGATGCCATGCCAAAATCAGAAAACTTGAGAGCAAGAACAGAACGCCATTGAATTCAATTAATAAGAACAAAGACACCGCAAGGCAGCATTCGATATCACTCATACATTCATTAAGAAAAAGAAAAGCCCCTGTAAAGAGTCATCTAAAACCAACGTCCATGTTCCAGAACAACGGAAACTCTGACAAACTACCAAACTAGAGGCCAAAATAGACATCCTCGTGCGACCTACAACGAAAAGGCAGGCAGCCAAAAAAAAAAAAAATAGAAAGGAAAAAACACCCTGATACTGTAATGAAGAAGGTTCGAGCTCTTCAATTTTCATAAATCTAAGGTAAATTTTATCCTGATTTTTTTAAAAATATTTGACTAATTTTTATTCTTAAAAAGTTAATTTAATAATACATAAATATTAAAGAAAAAAATGTTAAAATTTTATTTTGAGTTAATTTCTTATTATTTTTTTAAAATTTTTAACGAATAAAAATTAGCTAATTCTTGTCCAAAATTTTTAACAAAATACCAGGTTATCCTTTTTAAATGTTTTTCTACAAATGCATGCTTTAGATTCTCTCTTTTATGTCTGGTGCTTTCATGCTCAACCCAAATTAGACACGATCAGATTGTTTATCTCAAAAGCTTCCTAATCTTGCCGAGATATGCAATGATTATATTTGACTTGATGGTAAACATAAGTAGATGGGTTTGTTTTTCCTTTTTCGTTTGTTTTGTTCTGTCTCTTTCTGCCTGCCTTTTTCGTATTATTGCAGCAGTCTCTTAACCTCGACCCAGGTTGATCGTTCCATTGCTATTCTTATTTAAAATTCCTTCTAAAAATTGCTCAAGTTGAGATATTACTTCTGAGTTTATTGACAGGGAAGGCAACCTTCAGTTAGTGGTAAGATTTGCAATCCTTGCTCCTGATTTCACTTTATAAGTGGTGGAATGACTCAAGTTTTATTTGCATGTGGAGGTCTTAAGCTTACCATCATCCTATTCCCAGCTTTCCTCCCCAGACCCCCAATTCAACCAAAAAAAAAATGAAAGTTATTTTGAGTGATGACTGCAATATGCAATAGATACTCCTGATATTGTACCTAATAGAACTTTGGAGTATTCATTCAAATTCATATGAAGATGGATATCCCTCCTGATCCACATGTGGAATATCACAAAGGCAAAAGGTTCGGAAATCAATTATATTGATTCTCTTGTCGTCTTAGCCATAAAATGCCAGATTTTCTTTGTGTCAGCAACCAACTACCCCGTCTGTTCTAGTTGTTCAAATGTCTTCCTTCTTCGCATCAGTTGATCGAGACACCTGCTTGCTTGCTTGCTGCAGATGTATTGTATTCTTTTTTTTTTTAATTTATTTGCAGAGTGGACAAAGATGGAGCGGAATGAGATTTCTTTTTTAATTCAAAATTATTTTCTTTAATCTATCTATTGAGTTTCAGCTAGGTTGGATTAATTAAAAAATAAATAATTTAAGAACACAACTGGGTACACAGTAACAACTGCAGCAGTTTTCTGGATTTGGCTTTCCTTGCGTTGAGTCACCGTCTTGAAATATACAAATGAAATATATAAACCAGAAAGTCTTGGCTGAAATTATCTAATTACATAAGTTAAATAAAATTATTTAATTAATAAAAAATTATTTTTATTAACATAAATTAAAAAAATAAGATAAATTTTATTATTTTATTTAAATTAATTTATTTTATTTTTTATATTTATATTAATAAAAATAATTTTTTATTTATTAATTAAATAATTTTATTATAAATGATGTGACCAGTCAATTCTACTTGTTACACACCCTCTCTCTCTCTCTCTCTCTCTCTCTCTCTCTCTCTCTATATACATATATATATATATATATATATATACATATAAATAGAAAATATTCTCTTCGTGACTGGTGTTCACACTACTGTTATCAGCAGATTGTCAATCTTCAATTTTAAATCAACTTGTTGCTTGGGTAACTTATCTCAAGATCGTGCCAGCAGAGCCTCGGGTGTAGTCAACTTTAACCAGCAAGGTTCCCTGGAATTCTGATTCAAAAGTGCCCCATATAGCTTAGATGGTAAGGCCTTGTTTATATATTGAAACCCCAAAAAGAAGGAACATAAAATAAAATATAAAAAGGAAAGTGGGTTTGGAACATATGAAGTTGGAGAGTGATCATGGGTTTTGAGAACCAGTCAAGAGCCATCCACATCCACTTGAACATTGACCCAAATAGCAATCAAATATTGTAGGTGAAAGCGGATGCATTTTACTTGAGCTTGCCATGATTAGGTTGGTTTCTATACTCACCACCACGCTGTAAAATTTTGCTTAGTTAGTTGATTTACTCACGGATGTTGTGAATCATGAGGGACTGTGATTCTGCTTATGATATTCATTGTATAGTGTCATAATGAGAGTATTGCTATTCTTGCATGGTTGGAAAATATGCTCAAGCTGTGCTCTTGGGTAGGTCCATATTATTTATTTCATTTCTTTACAGACTCACAATCATATTACGAGTAGTGGCTGGCTTTTCTACTTTTGCAGAAAGCAACTTTACTAAAGGAAAAGTTCAGTTATTCCAACTTTCCCGTGGTTCTGGATGAGTTCTATAAAAGACAGACTGTGATCAAGTTCGTGTTGAGCACACGCCTTCTATTATTTTTTTTTCCCTCTTTCTATTGATCTATGTGTTAGCATTTTTGGTTTAATCTTCCAGTCATGCAGTTCGATTCTGCTCTGGAACCAGATAAACACCATTACTACCACTTACTTCCAGATTCAGAATCACCGGCGGCCAAAGAAAGGGATCTGATCAACGAGAGAAGATATGAAGAGTCATGGCTCAAAGAGACATCTGAAGTTGAATCTCAAAAGCACAAGACACCGCAAGGTGTTCCCGTTAATAAGAAGAAGCCTCATCTCAATAAATATGCTCTTGCTGGTGCCATCTTGGCTTCCACAAACTCTATTCTGTTGGGTTATGGTGAGTTTTACTAGACGTTAATTTGATTTTTCAGCATTTCCATTGATTTTTTTTTTCCTGACATAAACGCTCATAAAATCCTTTTTCAGTAACTTATTTTTTTTTTTAAAATTAGAAATACATTTCACAATGGAAGACACATCTTGAAAATTTCATCCCATTCAATGAATTGTTGTAAAATTGTTATGCAGACATAGGGGTGATGAGTGGTGCAGTACTTTACATCAGGGATAATCTCAAGATAACATCTACCCAAGTTGAGATTTTGGTTGGTTCCTTGAATGTATGTTCATTGATTGGCTCACTGGCTTCTGGTAAAACTTCCGATTGTATTGGGAGGCGTTACACCATTGTCTTAGCTGCAGCCACATTTCTGATAGGTGCCCTGCTGATGGGGCTTGCGCCATCGTTTATTTTCCTTATGACTGGAAGGGTAGTTGCAGGCATTGGAGTTGGCTACTCTCTCATGATTGCTCCTGTCTATACGACAGAGATCTCTCCTGCCATGAATCGGGGCTTCCTCTCTTCCCTCCCCGAAGCTTTCATCAACGTTGGAATCTTATTGGGTTACATCTCCAATTATGCTTTATCTGGTCTTCCAGAACATATAAACTGGAGACTAATGCTTGGATTAGCGGCATTGCCGGCAATTGCTGTTGCATTGGGTGTTCTGGTAATGCCAGAATCTCCTCGTTGGCTTGTCATGAAAGGCCGGTTTGCTGAGGCAAAACAAGCTTTGATAAAAACATCAGACAGTGAGGAGGAAGCTGAATTGAGACTTGATGAAATGACAAAAGCTGTTTCAGATTTACGCCATGCAACTACTTCAAACAATTGGCAAGGCAAAGGTGTATGGAAGGAGTTATTATTTAGGCCATCTCGTCCCCTTCGTCGGATTCTGATTGCAGCAATCGGTGTAAACTTTTTCATGCAAGCTTCAGGGAACGATGCTGTTGTTTATTACAGCCCCGAAGTGTTCAAGGACGCTGGAATTTCCAGTAAGAAACAGCTAGTGGGTGTTACGGTTATCATGGGAATGGCCAAGACGACCTTTGTTTTGATATCGGCTCTTTTCCTGGACCATTTTGGGAGGCGACCATTGTTGCTGCTGGGCTCTACTGGAATGGCAGTTTCATTAGCTGGGCTGGGCCTGGGGTCAAAGTTTCTGGAGCAGTCAGAAAGCAAGCCAGCATGGGCAATTGCCTTGTGTGTGATAGCTGTATGTGCTGCTGTCTCCTTTTTTTCAATTGGGCTTGGGCCCATCACATGGGTCTACTCATCAGAGATATTTCCAACTAAATTTAGAGCACAAGGTTCAAGTCTGGCAATATCAGTTAACCGGTTGGTGAGTGGGATAGTGGCCATGACATTTCTAAGCATCTCTAGGGAGATAACATATGGAGGAATGTTCTTTGCTCTTGCTGGAATAATGGCAGTGGGTACGATTTTCTTTTATTTCTTTTTACCCGAAACCAAAGGAAAGAGATTAGAAGACATTTGGGTTCTCTTTGAGGATAAAGTCCGTGATAATCATAGTCCCCTTGCTGCTACTTGGAACTTCAATTTTAATTGATTCCCCAACCAAACGTACAGTTTCATTTTCATTTTTTTTTTCTTTTTTTGCCTTGTAATTGAGAATTGCAACCATTGTCTACCTCAAACTGGTGTAGAGATTTTGGTTAGGTTGAAGAACTTCATTATTTTCTTTTTTAAAAGAAATATGAACGGAATTTACGTACTTTTTATAGACATACGACGTGTATTCTTAGATGATACAGATGGGTCTTTAGTGGCTGCCACCTCAGGATAGCAAATCATATGTTGGAGAACGTGTTGAACATCCCTAGGGGCACGCAATACTTCCGCTGGCCCATTTGCAGCTCGTGCAATTTAATTAGTTCAGCTCCGTGAGCGCAACAACCACCATTTTTCACTCCCTAACCCGTGATATCTCTGAGGGTAAAAAATGATTTCCACTTTCACTGCTAACCAGATCTCAATTTGAGAGAGAGAGGCACCGAATAGAGTGCGGTGGGAGCTGAAATGGAGACGACTGCCGAAACCCAAAATCCACTTGCAGAAGCGGTTAGTGGCCAAAAGCCTCGTTTCAACAAGTATGCATTGACCTGTGCACTTTTAGCCTCGGTAAACTCAATTCTACTGGGTTATGGTGAGTCACTGATTCCCTCTTTGTTTTTGTTAATTTTTTTTAATCTTCTCGATGTGTTCGTATCTGTTCATGCCAATGCCATGGTAAAACTTCCAGACTTTAAAACAGCAATCAATTCAAATTACCCACAAAATGTAATTATATAATTTGAAAGCATTCATCAAGATTTTCTTTTTTCCGTAATAATAATATTTTTTTTTCTTGATAAAAAAAACACTTGAGTACAGATATTGGTGTGATGAGTGGTGCAGTTCTTTACATCAAAGATGATCTCAAGATCACGACAAACCAAGTAGAAGTACTGGTGGGTATCCTAAATCTATGCTCACTGCTAGGCTCGCTAATTTCTGGCAAAACCTCAGATTGGATAGGTAGGCGATACACCATTGTTACGGCAGCAGCAACTTTTCTTATTGGTGCTATTGCAATGGGAATGGCACCATCCTTCGTAGTAATCTTAATAGGCCGTATGATTGCTGGAATTGGCGTTGGCTACTCTCTCATGATCTCACCTCTCTACATAGCTGAAATTTCTCCGCCCATGAAACGCGGCTTTCTCACCTCCTTCTCTGAAGTCTTCGTCGTTTTTGGTATCCTAGTTGGTTATATTTTCAACTATGCGTTGTCAGGTCTCCCAGAAAACATTAATTGGAGACTAATGTTAGGCCTGGCGGCAATACCCGCATTAGCTATTGGATTTGGGGTTATTGCTATGCCAGAATCTCCACGTTGGCTTGTCATGAAGGGGAAATACGATGAGGCAAAGCAGGTTTTGATCAAGATTTCGGATAGTAAAGAGGAAGCTCAACATAGACTTGATGAAATGACTAAAGCTGCAACTGAAGAGTCTAACCCTGATGGATCTCATGGGCATGGAGTATGGAAGGATCTTATTTGGAAGCCATCTCAGGCTGTTCGTAGGATGCTCGTGGCAGCTATTGGTATCAATTTCTTCATGCAAGCTTCAGGAAATGATGCTGTTATTTACTACACCCCTGCGGTGTTCAAAAATGCTGGAGTTCACAGCAAGCCGCGCCTGTTTATTGTCAATGTGGTAATGGGATTAGCCAAAACTCTGTTTGTGGTGTTGTCAGCTCTTTTCTTGGACAAATTCGGAAGGCGGCCCCTTTTGTTGTTGGGCTCTGTAGGAATGGTTGTGTCCTTGGTGGTTTTGGGTACTGGCTCTAAGTTTCTGGAGCATAATACGGGCGAGCCTCTGTGGGCTCTTGTGATGAGTATAATAGCTGTGTGCGCGTTTGTTTCATTCTTTTCAATTGGGCTTGGGCCCATCACTTGGGTCTACTCTTCAGAGATTTTTCCATTGAGGTTGCGGGCCCACGGTACCGCGTTGGCCATATCCGTAAACAGGCTGGTGAGTGGAGTGATTTCAATGACGTTTCTGAGTATCTCCAAGAAGCTGTCCTTTGGGGAAACCTTTTTCTTACTTGCCGGAATCATGTTGGTAGGTACTGTATTCTTTTATTTCTTTTTGCCAGAGACAAAAGGCAAGACTTTAGAGGAAATGCAGTCTCTCTTTGAGGATAAGAAAACTCTGGATGAGAAAACCCATAGGCAGAATCTGGATGAAGAAACCCGTAGGCCAACTGAAACAACTAGAGAAGCATAATGTACATTGGAAAGTGATGCGAGAACTTTGTTTCATGAGATTGTCTGGCATTTCCTCATAATCTCATCCTTTTGGCATTCAAATTATAAAATAACTTGGCTCAAACTCTTGTCAAATACGTTTGTCTCGCAGTAACATCAGTATATCTAATCGTGTAGTTTATCAGAAATGAAGAAATATATTATCGATTAATTACTTAGAGAATATGATGTCATGAGTATGGTGGAAAATTCCATTGCTTTGAAGCCAATGCAAAAGACAATCACACATGAAAAATAGACGTAACCCAATACCTCATTAGTAAAAGTCATAACCCTCGTGGCAAAGACAACCCCTGTCAAACCGATCTGTAAGAAGCCAGATTGGAAAGTGATCACAAATGGGTTTGAACTTTGAAATTTTCAGTGTTGCTTGTAATCATAACCAAAGAGTCGACGAAAGATAGAAGGTGGGTCGGGAAATCCATGTAAAGAGGAGGGTTTCTTCTTGTCATTGAGCTAACTTCATACTTGAATTGCTGAATCCATCTACCAAAACTGTCTGTTTGCTCTTGTTGGGGCATTTCATGTATATGATATAGAGGTGCACCTCTCTGATAGTGTGTTTTTGTGTTGTTGGAAGCTTCTTAAATCTTGAAGATGCTCTAGGGTGGGGGAAGTGGGAGAGATAAAAGTGGCTTGAGGTCTTGACATTGTGATTTTAGGGTTTATTATTTATGATCCATTTATTATTATTATTGTTGGAAATAAATGTGCAGTACTCTCTAGGTTTCAACTTCTCGGTCTAGCCAAAGCCTTAGACCTGTTTACTTGTCCTTCAACTGGTGTACATTTTCGAAGCAGACAGAAGCAATTAGACAAGTGCTTTTATAAAATCTTTACAAATTAAAACATGGAAAAACATGACAATTAAAAAATTTAATTTGCCACTGCCGGACATGGAAATGGTGACAATATTGCCTTTGTCCTCCACTCTGTATCTCATTTCAAAATGTTCTCTCCAACACACGTGTGTATATATATATATATATATATTTATATACATAAACAAAGTGTAATGCAACTCTTTTCTAAGTTGCATATTGTTCCAACTCAGTACCTAATTTAGATATCCAAGTGTGGAGCTTGTCATTATGCTTGACTGTTGAAACTTAATGCAATATAGTTTTGTTAAGACTGACCTTAATTCAGAAAACAGATCACAATCAGCACTACAATTGCTCATGAAAGATTACAGCAATGTTCTTACTATTTTGTATTAACAAATCTCAATAACAATCAAGCAATCAATGAAGCAGCAACCATAACCACAACAAGGAACAGAAAACTTCAAGAAAATCAAGACACATAAAAGAATTATGTGGGTCAACATATAGCCTACATCTACAATCAGAACAACATCTAACAGACTTTATTCATAAGCTCAAATATTACAAGAATTATAGAGAATCAATTCAGCTTCTTACTTACAACATTTTTCTCCTGTAAATCTCTTGAGTTTCTCCTTTCCAGGTCTCTCCAAGAATACAAGAAACTTAATCGTAAAATCTATCCCTTACCTTCTAATGATTCCCCCTTTCCCTGAGAATATATACTTACAGAATAGTTGAGCAATGAAAATTAGTTAAAACTAATTTTCCAGCTGTTAAACTCAACTAATTAACTTTCTTGTAACTGATTCTTAACCAACTCTCTTCATTGACCTAGAAAAATGGCGATATATATGTATGCACAATTTCATATAACTGGGAAAAAAGAATCTTGGATTCTTGGAATTTGGGGTAAAGACATGCATTTGAATGGGGATTTAAGAATATTTTAATATCTTAAGCTGCTTAGATGGTGCAAAATCAACTCATAAATTGTTGAGTTTACGTCGGGTTAATATTTTGGGCAAAACAACTCATAGCCTCAATGCTAGTTCAATGTAAAGTAACAAGGAATTCGGACCTATGAGCTAGTTAACATTGTATGATGTGGTCATGATCGTGAAATCGTCTGCCACTATATAAAATCATAGTCATAGGTGATTTCTAACATAAAATTAAAGGAATTGCTTAACAACTATAGGTACTGCCCAATGATGGCCCCTATTTCCTTGCTTATGCACGAAAATAAGCCAGCAAAAGGAACTCTACACCAACCCACTTAAAAAGAAAATGGCAATGTCTTAACGAATAAGCCAAATTTGCTTAACAAATAAGTTAAATAAGAAAGGAGATCGCAGTAAGTCCAACACCCGAATGTCCAATTCATATATCATTGGAAGCTGTTATGTACATATGGCGTTAATAGGAAATTTTTTTGCCTTGAATGTGAAACAAAAATATTATCCTATAGAGTTTCCTTTTGGTTATTGAGGATTTGTTTGGTATATTATCAAACTTTACTTAGCTTGGACAGTAATATTAAAAGAGTTATCCAAAAATACTAATTTTCAGTGCAATTCACCTATTTTTCTTTAATATTTAATATTTAATATTTTTATTTTTTGTCATAATTCTAGAGTTTAATTACTTCAATTCCAAATTTATAATAAGCAACAAATAAAGTTTAAAAAATGTATTATGATGTGCAGTGGTATCAATGTAGACTCGTAACAAATTGTCATATTTTAAAAAAAATTTTAAAAGTATTACAAATAAAATTATAATTGTATATACGAATTAGGATAGTATATTAATCTTGTTAGAATTTTTAGGTTGGCTCAATTACAAACAAAATCTTGTATTTAAGTTGTTTTTAGAGTTGTATGAAGATAAATAATTGAGAGCATTTAAGTGAATTTATAGGAAGAATTTTTGAGGGTTAATGCCTGATCAAAGTTTGATTTGTGTTTGAGTGGATATGAACAATTGAAGTTAAAAAGCTAGTGCTCGACTGGCACTTGAGCAACCTCTATTGCTCGATTAGCACTGGACAAGCGTTTGATTGGCGCTCGAGTAGCTTTCAGATAAAAATTTGGTGTTTGAGCATCACTTGACAGCCGCTTGAGTAGTTAACTTACCTAGGCAGATTGGTTAACCTCCACTCAAGCAATTTTGCAAAAAATATAAAAACTTGAGTTGCAGACTTAAGGTTTTAGATAGCTATATGTGTATTTTTACATCTTTCTTGAAAGAGTTTCATCCTCTGAATGTTTTTTAGCCTTCTCAACTTAATTAATTTTCTATAATCATAAACCTTACTTTTATTATTATAATTTGTGATTGTTTATTCTTAGAGACCATAATTATTAAAAACTTTTTTTCTCTACAAATCTAACTGTGAAACCCTTATAGTTTTGATTACTGTTGGTGGCTAGAGGTTCTAATATCGTGAACATATTGTTCAAAGATTTCATTGAAAAAAAAAGATTTCAGAGTTTTGAATAATGACATTGTTTAGAATTGATCATTTAAGATTGGGCTATAAGATTTTGTTAGTAGAATATTTTGGTGTCTTTTATTATTAGTTTGGAGGGTTTTATCTTGTGAAAAAAATTTGCATAAGGTTTTTCTTTGTTAACAAATTTCTGTGTTTAATTTACTTTAATTATCTTTTTTAATTATTGATTGGATTTATTCTTATGGTTTGGTTATGCTAGGTTTAGACTAATTAATTAGAGACTTACTATTTTCGATTCATCTAAGGTATAATAAATTTTAACGTGTTTCAATTTGTTAGTTTTAATTTTTATTTTTTTTTATATTTACATAAAACACTTTGTACCCCTTTTAAGTATTCTAGGGTCTAAACTTAGGCGTAGTTTTATTTTTTTTTATTGGTATTAGAGTTTAACATTGGTCCTTGATCTTTATATTGTACCTAGATGGAGTATAAATCCCAAAATTTGTCTATTTCACCTTATTTTGATGACAATAATTACTTATATTAAAAATTAGGATGAAAACTTTTCTTAAATCCATAAATGAGCGAATATAGATGTCATGTGTGAAAATTTGAAGTCTGCCTATAGTTTTAGTTAACAGAATTATTAGTTTTAAAGATTTTAATCAATGGACTAAGGACAAGATAATAAAGTCAAACTAAAATAGTACAATTATGAATGCGATTTTCATAACTATTTTTCGTAAAGAGTTTAAAAAAATATTTATGTGTGAGGATATAAAAATTATTAACAACACTAAATTTCAGATACTAACATCTAAGTTTGAGAAAATTAGGATAAATGATGATGAAATATTTGACGAGTTCTATACTGAGTTGAATAATATAGGAAACTCGAGTTTTAATTTAGGCGAAAAGATTCATAAAAGTCGAATAGTTAAGAAAGTCCTTAAAAGTTTATCTAAAAAATTCTGTCCTAAAGTCATTACTATAGAGGAAAATAAAGATTTAGATTAAGTTAAAATTAAAAAAAAAAACTAGTAAGTTCTTTCTAAACCTATAAATTAGATTTTCTTAAATCAAAAATATTTAAATTTATAACTCTAAAGTCTGTTAAAAAAAAGATTGAAATTGAATATAGTGATGAATCTTTAAATGATGAGGAGATGGAGTTATTTGTTAAGAAGTTTAGAAATTTTTCTATATTTAAAAAAGGAGATTATAATAAAAATCAAAATTTTTTTGAAAAAGAGAATAATTTTTCTAAAAATAATAAGAAGATTTAATGTCACTAGTGTAAGGGGTTTGGACATATTGATGTTGAGTGTTCTAATTTGAAGAAGAGCAAGAAAGCCATAAATGTCCCCTTTAATGACAATGACTTCAGTGAAAATAAATGTGATGAGTTGTCTTTTAATAAAGCTAATTTTGTGACTTTTTTTTTTATGAAACATGAGTATGTTGACTCACAAGAAGTTAGTTCAATTAATGAGGATGATATTCGTAGTGTATTTGAAAAATTTTATAAAGACAACTTAAAGCTTAAAAAGGAGAAGAAGGATATTTTTAAAAAATTCAATGTTGTTAAACTTGAGAATGAGGATCTTATAGTCAAATTAGGAGAACAATTGAATTAGTTTCTAACTTGGATGAATAAAAGAGAGTTTTAAGGAGCGAAATTGAGGCCTTAACCTTTGAGTTGAAAGATATTAGATAATAACTTTTTAAATTCTCTAATAGCACTAAAAAACTAGTTGAGATGTTTAATATAGGTCAAAATATAAGTAAAAAACAAGAGTTAGGTTTTTTTTTTCGTTGATAACTTTAACGATGCTTTCACCTCTAAAATTGTGTTTATTGCTTCTAAGTTTACTGTTTCTAAAGTCAATAAGATAAACCTAAAATTGTAACTATTCTTTACTTTGTAAATCATTCTTTAGTAGATAAGAAAAATGTTGACTTTTCAACTATTTGTTATTTTTATTCTATATGTTTTCAAGTTTGTTTTGCACTCATGATTCATTTTCTTAATCACTATGTACTTTAGTGTAAATTTGTTTAGTTTGATCGCATCTATGATGCCTAAATAGACAATAATAGGTTGGAATAATGTATTGTGGTAACTAAATTTATCTCTAACTAATATATCTTCTTTATAAAATACCTTATACTCTTTTTATAATATGTGAGATGAGATCAAATATACTCAGTGATAATTTAAAAAAACAAAAAAAAGGAAGAAAAAAAATCAATGTAAGTGATCTCCATTTTAGGGAAAAAAAAAAGATAAGCAATTAAGTTATAGTTTTTTTAAAGTTCTAGTGACATTGAGTTTGATTTTATTTCATTATATTATACCTATTTCAACTAGTAGTTTAATGTGGTTTAGTTTTGCTCATAATTTTTTGATCTTAAGCCACTTATTTATTACTAATTATCATTTTACACATGCGAATTACTTATACGTGATTCACTTTATTTTATACTTATTGAAAAAGAAAATCACTACAAATGCATTGTATTTGTGCACAACATTTACTTAAGACTATGGTACTTAATTTGAGTCTTAAACTATATTTTTCTACATTTCACCTGTAAAAAACATCTTATTCCAATCCATTTATTATTTTTTGGACTTTTTTTGTCTTTATTTTATTTTGTTTCTTTTATTAGTTGACTTTTTTTAATTTTTTATAGCTTATATATTATTGATGCAAATAATGTGATCTTTTTGATTAACTTGCATGACAATTTTTGATCATTTTGTCATTTAGTGACAAAAAAGGGAAAATAATTCTATATAATTTGAGGAAAGATATAAGTCAAGGGAAAATATAAGAGTTTAAAGAAATGTTTGAATGTATGATGTATATGTTTGCATATTTTTAAATTTTCAATGCATGATGAATATTTTTACTCAGTAAATTATTTTGTTCCTTTTATTATTTAGTTCTTTTTGTGCCTTCTCATGTGTTTTTCACTTAGTTGGAAACGTTTCTTGAATTTTAGGTTACAGGAATGTTTATATCACTTATTTTCATTCTCTGAAAATTATATGTCTAAAATGTTTAGGAATTATATTGTAATTAAAGTTTTTATTTTTGTAATTATCAAAAACTTTGTATTATTTTCTTTACTTAGGTTTTGTCATAGTATGGCCAAAGAGGTAGTTTGTTAAAAGTTTTAGGTTAGCTTATGCATAAAATCTTGTGTTTAAGTTATTTTCAAAATTGTATAAAAATAAGTGATTGAGAGTATTGAAATGAAGTTATTAGAAGGGTTTTTGAGACTTAGTACTTGATCAAGGTTTGATTAGTGCTTCAGCGACTCTAAAAAATTAAAATCAAAAAATTGATAATCGATTGGTGTTTGAGCACCCCTTATTACTCAGCTAGCATTAAACAAGTGCTTGATTGGGGGTTGAGCAACCATCGAACAAAAGCTTGGTTCTCAACTATCGCTTGACACTTGCTCAAGCAATTAACTTACTTGGGTAGACCATTTGACCTATACTCAAGTAACTTTGCAAAAAACATAAAATATTAAGTTGTAAGCTTATGGTTTTAGATAGCTATTTGTGTATTTTTTACATCTTTCTTAAGAGAATTTCATCTTTTGAATGTTTCTTAGCCTTCTGAACCTAATTAACTTCCTATAATCATAAATCTTACTTTTATCATTGTGATTTATGGTTGTTTATTTTTGGAAGCCATAATTACCAAAAGTTTTCTCTCTTTATAAATCAAACTGTGAAATCTTCAAAACTATGATTACTATTAGTGGCTAGAGGTTCTAATTTTATAAATATATCATTTGATGATTCCATTGAAAAAAGAAGATTTCAGAGTTTTGAATAATAGAATTTCTCAGAATGGGTCACTTATGATTGGGTTACAAAAGTTTTTATAATAAATTACCATTTGTAAGTTTTTTTATTAATGAAATATTTTTGTAATTTCTGCTATTAGCTTGAATAATTTTTATTTTTTGAAAAATTTTTTATAAGGTTTTTCTTCTTTAACAAATTTTTGTATTCAATTTACTTTAATTATTTTTTCAATTATTGATTAGATTTATTCTTGTGGTTTGATTGTGGTAGGCTTAGGTTGATTAATTAAATACTTATTATTTTTGGTTCATCTAAAACATAACAAATCTTTACGTGTATTGATTTATTAATTTTTATTTTTATTTTTTTCACATAAAATCTGTTGTACCCCTTTAGGTATTCTAAGGTCTAAACTTAGACGTAGTCTTATTTTTTTTTCAAATATGAATTTACTCACTTTTTTTCTTAAAAAAATTGATACATTTATATTTTTAAATAATAGAGTTACAATTAATTATTTTTTATTTTATTTCATTATTAACTTTGCACAAATTGAAGTATAGAATACCATAAAATCTTAATCCGTGCATATAAATTATACTTCTCAATAAAGCATAATATATATAATATGGGAAAAGATCAAGAACTCCTTAATTTTAAACAATTTTTTACAGTAATTTTTTAATTATTTATATTAATACACTTTCAATAATTGAGATTAAATTTAGTATATGTATTAATTATGATATATAATATATCTTTAATCTCAATCATTGAAAATATATTAATTTAATGATTTTGTAAAATTAAAAGGCTCTCTATCCTTTCTTGTATAGTGAGTGATACAACAATTTTGAGTAATTATAATGCTAAAAATAACTTTGTAGTTTTATAGTTAGTCTTTATTTTTAATTCATTACTCAATCAATCCATAGAACAATAATTATCAAAGAGATTGAGAAAAAGTGAAGTGATTTGATGAAAAGAAATTTAACATTTAAAGAGGTATTCACCGATCATTCGTAATTTAATAATTGAAACTTTTTCTAACTTTGAACCTTATATTTTGACCCTTTAGAATTTAAATCCTAAGTCCCACTATGAACACATTAATTTCAATGACAATAAAAGAGTAGAGTATTGCTCGTAGTGTATGACATGACTCAATATTAAAGTATAATATAATGTACAGCATCATTCAATAATTGAATTTATATTTTTATCCTATTATTTATAATACAATAAAATGTTTCTATTATGATACTCTGTATAATAATAACTTTATATAGTCATAAAAATTTTTATCTCAATTTACATTAATTATAAATAAAAATAAATTTTATACTGTAATAAGTTATAATTTTTTTAAAATACCTAAACATATCTTCACATAATAATAATTGTATATATACTACAAAAATATATGTTATGTAAAAGAAAAGATGGAATAAAATATTTTTCTTAAGTTGTTTGGGCAATAATTTATTTTTTAAAATTGTGATCACATTTTTAAACTTACGGATATATAATAACTCACCAGCATGAATGCATTCTTGCGAAAGTTAAAATAATTATAATTTCTCAAACATATTTAGAACTTTTTAATAGAAAATTTTGTGTTGTTATCATCGAGGTTATTTCTTTCTTCTTCTTATTTATACATTGATTTTAACATACTTTATTAATTAATTATTAATGTAATTGATATTTTACCTCTACATTACTTGTACTAAAGATAACTAAATCAAAATAATAATTTTTGTAATTACACTTTCATTAAGTTATAACTTTCTTATAATAATAAACTTAGTTTGATGTCAACATTATTACTATAAAGAGGTTTTATGTATACAATATAACCCCATATAGTGTTGTGCTACCCTACAACATAGTGTATATTATTCATTATAAAATTCACTCTTATCTTACACTAACGTGTATGTTATTATGTAACTTACATCAATATAATGTAGTCCTACAGTTAGTATAATTAGTAAAAGAAACAAAAAAAAGGAAAAAAAGTTGCAATCTAGAGAAAATTAGTGCCCGATCAGAACATGACTAGAAACGACAATCAGTAATAATTATAGTGTACGATGAGTCACAATAACTGGTTCATTTTGCAGAAAATTTTGCCATACATAGCCCCATTTGTCAACTTTGTTGGGTGGGTTACTTGCTTTCTAGGATTTGAAATTCAAATGCTTCACCGACGCCCCAGCACCGCAATTCACTTATTTACTTGGTCCCCTGTGCACTTCAGCAATGGGCAGTGTATGGCTGTGCCACAATTTGTCGTGCGTAAAATGCCGAAGAGACATATTGCTCCATGCAAGCTTTGTTTGGCCCCTGTCGTGAATAAAATAATAGAATAGAAAAAGAAAAGGAAAGGTCAACAATTTCAAACAATAATTTTAACCTAATAAGATCGTCAATTTCTGTGATAATGACAAAGAAAAAGACGAGAAACAGCAAAAAGTATGATCAGGCACTCCTTAAATTATCATTTAAAGGACTTCCACATTCGGTTTCTCACGTATTTATTTCATTTTTCCTTCGGACACCGTCAAGTTATCCCTCCTCCATCTTCAAAATTCTCCCTTTCTTTCTTGCTGAATTCTCTCTCTCTCTCATGGAAAACCGATTCAAGCTGCGAATCTCTCGCATGTTTCGTTCCTCATTTGGTTCATGCCGGTCCAGAAACGTATCGGACGTACTGGAGAAGGCCGTTTTCACTCCCCAAAACAAGAACTTCCATACGGTACACTCTTTGTCTCCAAGATCTAGACCTTTGCCTTCCATTTGCAGAACCAGATGCCCAGAAACAAAGCTCATGATCATTGATCACACTTGTATAGACACTCTTCCGAGACGTAAAGTTTCTGAGCAATGCTCTCCTTTTGCTTTAACTACAAGCAATGGACGTATGTGTCCTCCTGCCTCACCAATCTCTCCATTGAATCCATACTATGAGGGTAAAGAGTTTGAGTTCAGAGACAAAAACGAAGATTCGGTGGTGAAAAACAAGAAAAAGAAAAGTACCCGTGCCAGAAAGACCAAGAAGAGAGACAATATGTGTATTTTTAGCTCATCTTCTCAAGAAAGTTTTAACTATTCAGGTTGGTGGTTTAGCAGTGACGAAGAGAAAGAAGATGAGACTGAGACACTTTTCTCTTCAAAAAGTCTCTCTTCCGACTCATCGGAGTCTCTGCGGCCCCGTTCTCGCCGTAAGAAGCACGGAACTCGCCGTCGAAGAGCTGCAAGTAAGAATTCTGATCACATGAGTATTCTGCCCTTATCAGAAGGGAAAGTTAAAGACAGCTTTGCCGTTGTGAAGAGTTCTAGTGATCCATATAATGATTTCAGGACATCAATGGTGGAGATGATTGTTGAGAGGCAGATATTTGCTGCCAAAGATCTCGAGCAGCTCTTGCAGTGTTTCATCTCACTTAACTCTCATCATCATCATAGGATTATCCTCGAGGTTTTCACAGAAATTTGGGAAGCATTGTTCTCGAACTTGTGTTGAAGAAAACTGAACTCGTTTTCTCTTGTTTATGTTACATGAATATGTAGTTTATTAGACCTTAGACTTCAGTGTGCTTCTAACTTAATTTAAATCATTAGTGGTGAGTTATCTTGTTTTCATTGCGAACCTTGTTATATACATTAATTCTGTATGTTTCTCAGCCCATGCGACTTTCTTGTTTGCTTGTGTTCTTGTTTGTCTTACTTTTAATTCTATGTTGAGATGTCTGTGTTTGGAAAGATAAAGCGGAAAAGGAAGATCAACAATAGATGTAATTTTGTTGCTTTTGATGAGATCAAATCTTGTATATTCTTTTCAGGAACATTGATCAGATAGATTTGAGTTTGGGTCTAGTCTATCATTTAGACTTTTCAAATAATTTGAAACTTTGAAAAGATGTGGGGATGGCAAAGGAAATGTCAAGTCATAAAGTTGCCCCCATTTCTTGCTTTAGTGGACTTTTGTACAGCTTTTTCTCGCGCAAAAACATACAAAAATCTCGTAACTTCACAGCGTGCACTACCAAGAAGATGTCTAAAGCAAAATATGCAAAAGAATCAAGGAACAATACCTATTCTCACTATTATATATGTTATTGGGTTGTATAACATCCAGTAACTCGCGCAACAATGGCGTTAACTGACATTCAACTAACACAATATTCAATGATCGACCAAATTTAAACGAATTCTATAAATTTCTCGATCAAACATATACCAACTAGTGACTAAATTATGAAATATTCAGACGATTCTCTTGTAATATTGTTCGTTGATACATACAATATATCCTTATATGTATCCACTTGGGTAAACAAATACAACAAAAGCTTACACTCAAAGTATGATGTTTGATCAACTAAGAGATGCTTGCATTGCATCAGTCAACAACGAATCCTTTATTTATTACCAAATTAATAATAGTATAAGTCATTTAAATGATAGAGCTAGCAAGTATGATTGTCAAGATGCCCGGAGACAAAAATCCAAATGGGTTAAGTTAATTTTTATACGTTGTTGGTACATAAAAGATACAAAATATGTCATACAAGTGTTTGGTACTTGTATTTTTGTTGTGTTATCACCCCAATCAATTTGTTTAATGCAGTGTTCTTGTTTCTATTACATGGAGAATGAGGCAAAGACAAAACCAAACACACCCCCCACCACCCCAACATCGAACAGTGTCTTAGTTTTGTAACATAGTGAGTGTAGTCCTTCCAAATTTTTCTAACATTATTTTTCAAACTTCAAGCAGAAAAGTTGCTTAGCTCAAGCGCGCGCGCGCACAGATATATCTATATATATATATATATATAATGTGTAGTAATATGATTGGACAATAATATTCTGTCTTGTAATAAATCATGTGGGCTGAGTAGGCATATAGCTACATATTCGCAGGCCGGAAATTTCATATAAACGGGAAGAAAAGGGTTTCTTTATACAAATCCAGACGAGACGAGTGAGACAATTTGAGCAAAAGAAAAGCTTTTGAAATTGATAGGTGTATAATACTTTTCTATGGGCAGTGATACGTCTGTTTCAAACCATGTGTAATCTGGCCAAGAAATTTGACAAAAGAGAGAGAGAAGACACAATGGAATGAGAAAATGGGTGCCAAAAACTGTTGTGGTTTTAACGCAGAGAATGTGAACCAAACTAAACAGTTTGAGGTTCTGTAGCTTTTTTGATTCTCTTTCTTCTGTGATACTGATCTGCAAGGTGAGCAGTGAGCAGCGAGAGAGGTAGCTAGAAAGCTTCGGTTTGTTAAAAACGAAAGGAGGGCATTCTGATTATGTCAAATTGGTGACCAATTGTGGACAAAATTGGTAAAAGTATTTCCTTGATAGGATGCAAATTAAAGAATGGCTGAGCATCGCAGTTCTCTGTACATTGGGTTCGCATTCACATTTAATGCTCGCATTTTTTGGGTTCTCGAGCCCCAAATTCTGATTCTCAGCTTTTTCCTCTTTTTTGTCTTCACTTTTTGGTAGTGCTCTGCTCTGCTACGCACCGAATGACGCACACGTGCATGGCATGATCTCTCTCAATCCAAAATCATAGGCTTTTTGGGCCAACGTTTCAGGCCTGCTTCTTCATTTTCTCTCCTCTTTGCGGCAGGTTAGGTAAACATTTTTCACCTATCTTGATTGTTACAACTGTGGGTTGCAGAATGGTGGTGGTGACCCAATTTGACAGCCCAACTATTTGAAAGTAGGTTGGGCTATGTCCCAGGGTCTGTTGCTTTGACTGGACGGAGCCATTACATTTCTAATGGCCTAACCATATCCAAATCAGACACAAGGTTATGGCCAATATTAAGGTTTTTGTTATAAACAAAATCCACATTGTGCTTTTGTTGCTGCCCGTCTTTTTTTTTTTTTTTTTTCCAACAAGAATCTCTCGCAACGAAACTTGGCCTCTCTGTCGTCACTGATAACAAAAAAACAAATAAATAGTCTTAATAAACAGCAAAATAACAAGAGAGAATTGATGTTTTCATAGCAGACCAGAGCTGAGCTGAGCTGTGTTGTTTGTTGTATTTGTGAAAAAGTCGTGGAAGAGTGGTTGGAGAAGGAGAAAATGTGGGTGCTAAGTACTACTGGCCGTGAAAGCGCCGCCTAGGTCACACTCACTTGTCTATGACCACGACTAGTTCCAACTCTTTAAGACGCGTGGCCACTTGTCTTTGGTTAAATATCTTTTAAGCACTTACTACCTACTGTTTGTTTCCTTCCTAAAAAATTTGAGACTAGCCGGTCTTTTGTCATAATCAAAGCCTTATTCCTTTAACCCTCCCAACTAGTACTAGGACCACTACAATTACCAGTAGAATTATACAATAACTCTACTCTCACTAACCGATTTACAAAGAAGGAATCGTATACTTAGAAGTCTGCTGCGTTTTTAGTTAGCACGTTGACGCTTTTTCGACAACTAGTTAGGCTTTAACCTAATAAGCAAAGTGCCAAAATAGTACAAGTCTAGTGCCGTGATTCACGGGTTGATAATCAATTATAATCGAATGTCCTAATTAAGTTGACGATCCAATCAATTAATAAACAGCCGAATTTTGAAAGCATTATTATATTGTAGTGGGGTCAACTGAGAAACATGGGTTTAACTTTCAAACATCCATAGAATTAATTGCTTAATTACTAGGTGAACAGTTATGTAACCATATCATGCGTACACGTACAAAGTAATGTATGTATAATACTTGGTATACAATTAAAGGCAATCAATCAAATTAGCTAGCCGAGAGAACCAATTCAACAACCACACCCTGCTCCTTTCTTTTCCCTTAAGAGGTTACACACCAACTCCACTATCAAAAGTAAAAGTAACGAAACTATATTCCTATTTGTATTAACAAATATTACAATACCAAAAGCTTTTATGAATCTTCCATTTCCATATCTTGATTAGAGAGAGAGAGAGGAAGTGGGGACTCTGTGGCTATCGAGGAAGAAGAAGACTTGCAGACAAGAAAGGAAGGAGCGTCTGAAGACAAATTATAAACATAAAGTGAAACCTAAGAGAGAGAGGAGCTTTTTTTCTCTTGAGTATGTGGAGCTTTTAAAAAAACCTTTCAACGGGTTCCTAATCTTTCTCTTTTGTGTATAAAGAAATCTTCATTGACATCATCACACAAGAGAAGCCAAACAGATAGCTTGAGAGAAATCAGATCAGATCTTCTGTGAGTACTCGTCTTTCAGGTAAGAGACAACAACAGAAATCTGACGTACCCCACTATCTAGAGCCACCAATGCTGCTAAGAAACTCCATTTCTAACACCAAAAAGTTCTTTCAGAAAACCCTTCATAGTTTTAAGTCTTTATTTTCTGGTAGTGATTACCAAAGAATACCCAAAACTCCTCCCTACAATCCATCCTCTTATCCTCTCGGCATTGACATAAATATTCAACCAAGTTACAAAGACCTAGACAGGTTATACACTGACTTCACCGACCAATGGGAGTCACCAAATAAGGAGAAGGCGAATAATAAGAGATCAAACAAGAATAGTTCGCCATTGAAACAAGAGAAAGAAGTTCTCGATGGGAGTTTCATGAAGTTTGCAAAGCCCAGTTCGGTGAAGAATAACAATCATCAGATAGAAAGGAAAGAAACTCAAAAATATTTGAAACCAAAAAGAGTTCATGATAAAACAAGACAGGAAGATTCACGTTCCGTGGCTGGTACCAGAGAGGAAAGGAGTTTCTTACTTGCTGAAAAGCTCAAGGAGCTAGAGCTGATAGACATGACTAACATGGATCAAGTTTTGGATATAGAAGAGTTTCTTCATTACTATTCTCGCCTCACCTGCCCTGCTTATGTCGACATTGTTGATAAGTTTTTTACAGAAATGTACACTGAATTCTTCGGTCTGTCTGCAACCCCAGCGCGTACCAGTTCAAGGCAGTAGCTAAGATCATAAAATTTACTTTCATTCTACTCAGGACTGACTGCCAAGTGATGGGGCAAAAGACGAGAACTTGGGGCATTGACGACATTCCTGGTTGTTATAGCTGTTCTCTTTTTTATTTTTTTCGACGCATTCTTGATTCAACTGCAATTAATTCTCTGTCTTTAATCTTATGACTTCTATTCGTGGACCATAATTGTTTGATTTGATGTAAAAATTTACAATCATTCTATCTATTATTTGCCTCCTCTCATAGTTGATGGATTTCATGGATTCATTTTAAGAATTTGGATTCAATTCTTTCGATACACTGGGGAAAATACTGAAAATCATCATTGTTGTTCGTCAATGATATAATATTGTTTAGAGATTAGATGATGTATACCTGGGAATAATCATGAAGTCAGCAACAGCCAGCGTTGCATTCTATGAGCTAAATTAAGTTATTGAGAATATAAAGTTTGGCGTCACCAAGGCTGCTGTAAAATTCAGTCAAAGCATTTGTATAGGCCAAGGTCCATTGGGTTTACAACTATCCGAATAAGCCCGCTCTCCACTCCATTCACTGAAAGAAATAATATTGCCCGTCAATGAATCAAGTATTTGTACCCAATGGGAATACCAATAGGCTTTCATTGGCTTGTCATCCTAATCCTTGTCCAACGGCAAAGCAATTTATTTTTATACCATATCTCTCTCGTACTTAAAAGATTATGTGGCATGAAAACTAGCCTGAAGAGTGCATGTATCATATATAACCCTATCCCAATTATAAAATTTTATTATTATTTTTTTTTCTAGAAATATCAACAGTATTAGCCCTCGTAAGTTTGTTCGTTATAAGCCCGAACACAGCACACTTTCGTTCATAAACTCGACGAGGAGTTCAATGAAGAGGCCACCCGGTCAATCATATCGAAAGAGTTTATCACGGGCTGACTCATCCAAACAAAAGTCTAAAGCTTGACAGTCAACATGGGCGGCTGATCCCATAATTCCAATCTCATTGCAGCTTCCAACTACTATTTGAAAAAAACAACGTCGTAGAAACTCTAAGAAGTACATACGGGATTCCAAAATGTCGAAGTTGAAGGAGAAAGGAAAGGAAGGGTAGGGAAAGTGGGGTTTAATTTGTACATTCTTGCAGTTAGTGGCGTCCTCTTTTATCTCTGGAGAAGAGATGCCCATTAAGATTTCGAAAGGAAGAAGACGAAATTGCACTCACAAAAGTTTCCAAGTGGGGTTGGAGATGGAAAGGAGTAGTACTCCCTTTAACACTTTAAACAATCATACATATAGATAGAGATATAGATAAAGATAGAGATATAGAAGTACTATACTACGATCTAGATACATACATACATACATATATATATATATATAAAAATATTCGCTTGCAAAGTCAAGGAGGAAAAAAGATAACAAGAGAACCATCTTTTTTCTCAGTTGTCGCTCTCTAGCTAGCCAGCTACCATGCAAGTTCTCGGGAAGAGCAGGGGAGAAGTGATATCACAATTAAGCACATTGTTTTTATGCCAATTTCTCAACATCCCCATTATTGATCAAGGTTTTTTCCCCAACTTAATAATTTGTATTCCTTCCCTCTAAATTACAGTATGTGATTAACTTTGCATCTCTTCTTCATGATTTCCACAGACGGAAAACCAATAATTAAATTTGAACTTAGAAAGAGATTTCAAGAAAAAAGATGAGAAAGTGCACTCGAATAGTACTGAAATGAAATATATATTACTCTGGAAAGAAACCCAGAACATGCGAAGTGAGGTATAGCTAGCTAGCTAAAGTGCACTTTAGCTGGATGATTCGGCCTCTCCTTGGTATATATGTAATGTATATTCTGATTTGACAATTTTACATTAGTTCAATACACAGTCATCGCGCGCCTGCATGTGTTGGCCCTTTCACCTACGTAATAAAGCGGACGCAAACTCAAAAAGAGTTACTGTTTTCACACTCCCATTATCCTTCAGTCTTTCTATCATCACCTTCCTAAAGTTATTAAAAGCCCTAGCTAGATGGTTAGCTAGTTTCAACTACGACACGCTATACGCCAAAATAGGTTTCTCCTTTACCAATCAAATTTCAAAGAGAGCAATCAAACTCCACACTTCGGTTAAAATGATTAGTGCAATTATTTCAAAGCTAACTTAACCTCCATTTGAAGATGATTCTCGTTTGTTTACTTATCAAATAGTTGATGCTTCACTGCTGTTCAAATCACGAGTTTTGACGATTGTATTGACGATATTCTCCCACAAGTGATTGAGGAGTTTTGATTTTGATATATGATTAAACATAGATATAAAATGTGCACTAATTCTCATGTCTTGTTCTGGTAATTGTGAGAATGAATTGGTTGAGCGGTCGCCTATGTCTATGATTAAGAATGTTGACCTGGATCGATGGATACAACTTGTAGCATACTTGAAGTGTGTGAAGAACAACATAATAGCCAATATTTGACAAAATTCTGGAAAAGAAATTGTGAAGATGTTACAATCAAACATTGGGAGTGACAGGGAAATAACTTCTTCTAATATTTACTTAACTTTCACACCTTGAACCAATTGAGTAAGGGTTTAAGTTTCACCATCTATTTAATATATCTTAAAACATAAATGTTTACTAAGTACCCACTAAAATCTTAAATTTACCTTCAAATTGACTTCTTTGTTGTATCAATTTCATATTTTCTTCTGTTTACATTCTTTAGTTTTTCTCTTAAATTAGATTATAATTTATCTTTACCCTATCCATAATTTTTAAATAAACTTATTATTTTTGGAAATAAGTAGCAATAACAACTTATCTTTTTTTTTTTTAATTTGTCAATATCTAGATATGAATGAAAATCAAACTATGTGTATCCCAAACATCTATTTTAGATGATGTGTATATATACATATAAGATTAGGAACAAGAGTCCCTCTAAATTGTATATAAATGAAAAATTATGTAAAATTAAAGACTCTCAAACCTTACTTCCATATATATATATATATGTATATATATATAAGTTATTAAGAAAAATTTATCTAGTTATCTTTATTTCTTCAGCAATAAATTACACCATTAATTTCATAATAAAAATTTTATTAAAATATAATTATCCAAAGTAAATTGCACAATTTAAATAAATTTGGGTGTAGTTGACCAAATTTAGATTCAAACTAAAAATAAAATAATAATTATGAGGTAAAAACATATTAAAAAATAAATAAGAGAGAATAACAGATATTACTAAAAAAATTAAGAGGTGAAAATAGATTCATTTGAGTCAACCAAAATATGATCCACCATCAAAGTTAAAAATGTCAAACTATAACTTAACCAATTCTAATAATAATAATAATAATAATAATTGTAAGGAGTAATTGGGTATTGAGGAAAAAAATTATTGAGAGTGCATATTATAACAAAAATTAGAAGGCAAAAGTGTTTTACACTTTAATTTATGTTTGTTTACATGGTGAAATCAAGCATGAAAACCTTAAAATATGTGATATTTTAAAAGTTATTATGTAATAATTCTCAATAAATTATAAAATAAGATTAACATTCTGCCCATATAGAAGTTTTTACAAAAGAATATAACAGTTCAAGTCCAATAACTATTAAGTAAATATTGTTCACTTTAGGTTCATAGTCTACCATAGATTTATTCTTGAGTTTTACAACAAAAAGCACGTCTAATTAATTAAAAAAACCTAAATTATGTATCACGTCTAATAGATGTGAAATTCTCTTCCCCTTTGAACCTCACGTTTTCATGAAAAGACCAAATAGAATATTCACATATCAGAAGACATATCGCAGATCATAATATTCACACATTAGATCGTAAGCTACCTTTGATATCATATGTAACAGTCTAAGCTCATCAACTACTGAGTAGATATTATTTATTTTAAATACACAACTTGACATAGGTTTGTTTCTGAACTTTGTAACTTAAAATGCATCTACTTAGATAGAAGAATCTAAATTATATATCATGTGACTCAAATTTACCTGCTAGCAATGTAGGATATGATAAACAAAATATAAGCTGATAAAACTCATTCTAACGATAAAGTGATATATCCTTGTTATTTTATGAATGTAAGTTTTATACTTCTATCTAATAACAAAATATAAATTTGAGATAAATTTAGTTAATATGAAACTTGTCTTAGTAAACCTTTGAAAGATGTCGGTGTTCAATTGTAAGTATTATTATTATTATTATACATGAATTATAATATAATGTACAAGTATTAAAAGATCTTTTAAAGTGTGAGTAAAATCTCAAATAAAAAAATATTAATCATACAAAGAATAATAGTATATTTGTCGAATATTATTCTTGTTTCACTTCGATGGTATTTTTTTTAACTTCTAAAATACTTTATTCTAATATTTCATCATCTAGTTAATGAATGATATTTTAAATAAGAAAAAAAAGTTACAATATATTAAAAGAATGCATAATACGGAAGGGCAAATGAAATCACTTGTGGCGGGACACCAAATGGTAAAACAACAATGTAGTTTCCAAGTTTTATCTTTGGGATTTGTTACTCAGATTATTTGAGTTTGTATGTGTCTGAAACACTATTGGAGACAGAAGAATATTGACACTCAAACAAGGAGGGGGGGGGGGGGGTGTTGTGGTGGTGGAGTTGTGGCGAGGGGGAAGGGAAAACCTTCTATATGCTATAAATTCAATTGATTAGGAGGCGAATTAATGCAAACATTACAGCAAGTTTTCGTACCAGCTGTTTACAAGAAAAGCTGATCAAATTATCTTGTTCTTTCAGTATCCTTGTAACACCCATTCATTTGTACGGCTTATGGTGTAAACCACAAGATGATCAAATGAGGGGTAATGTGACATCCTCAAAGTCAGAGATGGATGAGTAGTAGTAGTACTGGTATTAATAGTAACGAAAAGAGAAACATGGAACATGATGATTGAACACAAGACACTACTAGCATAATCTTTGCTATTGCTATTAAGCATTTAATCTTAATCGTGTGAAGTGGTCCTGCGCGGTTACTGCTAGTCTACTACCATAAATTAGTTGGACCACGCACAATAAAAGCAGTAAATCCATCAAATTGGATGGTCCTAAATTCGTGTGCGTGCATGTTCTCCATGTGTAAGCATAGTTACTACAGAGAAAGCTGTTCACACGCTATTGTCACAGTTAGAGTTCTAGTATGCTGCCTCTCCCCAAGGTTATCACCTGCACCTGGACCATGCACTCATGCGCCAGCACAGCAAACATACAACACAACATCTTCGTGTATTGTAGGGCACGCAACTCATGTATCTTATGAAACTCTAATGCATGTGCACATCCAGCTAGTTGGTCAATGAAACCCTTATTGCATATAATCAAAGCCATTTAAATCTTGATGTTAGAAGGAGAAGGAAAGAGGGAAGCTAATTATATTGCGCTTGAGCATTACAGTAATAAATCTGTAAATTTTTCTGAATATTTTTGCACCAATGGATGAAAAAGAAAGAAAACAAAACAGTCGGCAGCTGAGCTGACGGCAGCAATATGCAATAAGGGGGCCTGTAAGGATGGAATTAGAGGGATCTAATTGGACCATAAGGCAATTATTGATAGCCATGTATTTTTCTACCTTCTGGTCCTAACTAAAATTTGCATTTAATAAATACAACTAGAAATTCTTGAGATGTTCATACTCTTTTCCTTATCAAAGGTCTCTGTCTGTCACTATTCTCAAGCGAAATAGTTGATTTTTGTATCTGCTCTCCTTCACGTTCATTAATACCCAATTCGGTCGGGATTCAACCTACCACCAAAAAGTCTTTCCTATTTTCATTATATTTAATTTCAATAAACTAAGTTAATTTATTTAATGGTCTTAATATAATGTAGAAGGTCTTTTTATATGCATTAATAAACCTTTGGTTCATATCACATGTTTATTTTAATTTGTTCGGACACATTAAGTGAACCTAAGCTTTAACTCAAAACTAAATCAGCAGCTCCATTTGATTGTATATATTATCAGAATTGGTTTGCAATAATGGTTGGGAATGTCTAAATCAGAGGCCCCATCCAATGATTGATGGGGGGAACAAATTATGGTGGAGATTATATGGAATTTCGGTAAATATTAATGGTGGTCCAAAATAGTGATGAGGATTTGGGAGCCCAATCAATCAGCCAACGATTGTAACATTTGATTCCATTTGTAATTAATATAAATATCAAATTATACATAGGCTGCAAATGAATATAAAGGTAATCTGAAGATGATACAGAATAGAACCTAAGCATGGCCACTTCCTTGCCTTCTAAATGGCTGTCCCAAAGGATTTTTTTTTTTTCTTTCAATCACTTTTTCTTTTTATTTTCTTTTCTACAAAAGAAGAGATATCATGGTCCCCATACAAATGTTCTATAGAAAAATGAAGAGAATGAAAGTTTACAATGATCAATCCGAGTGCTATTTGAATAATATGACTACGAGAGCAATACTTCAGGAAATAAATTGACTTTAAATCTGCTAATTACAAGCTGTATAATCCATTGTTAGTAAAATTCGGACCATTTATTTTAGCACGCAGTTGTTCTTAATGATAACATCAATCATACTTATTCTGTACACTGATCTCACGAACTCCATTAAAAAAAACACAGTTTGCATTCCACCCCATCACCTTTAAACCTCTCAAGAAATTGTAAAATCCAGGCTGCAGTTAATCCTCTCTAATAATTTTTCAAACTTGAGAAAACTGGCAATGTACAACATATATACATTTAATAATCTTTACCCCGGCCCAGATCGCAAACAAAATGAAACTAACATATAGAGGTCTTAATTATGGCCTACTTCCTTCTGTTTAAATGTGATTGGAAGATAAGAAATCAAAATTCCAGATATTTCTCTTTCTCTTTCCTCGTTAACTCGAATGGTGCAGAAAGTCCCTTCCAGTTAAATGACCGTTAGTGGAAACAAATTTCAATTGTTTCTCATGCTGGAGACAGCAATGGAGCACGAGAGTATGCCATGAAATTTGTGGCCTCAGTTTTCCACTGAAGTTACAATGTCTTCTGCAATTCTACTTGCATCAATAGACGCACCAAGAAGGCCGCGTTTGGTAAAGCCTACGGCATACAAACCATGACTTCCTTTCCATCCATCTGGAAATGGATTCCGAGGAAAGCCATCTTTCTCAGAAAACATATCGGTATCCTGAGGAGAAAAAAAACCAAGTTCACAGATCTTCTCCATCTTTTGAATATGGATAGTTATATTTCTAATTAAAAATAAGACATACTCCACCTTTAACCAAGATGGTACATTGCTTTTGTAACCAGTAGCTAGGACGATGGCATCGAAATTTTCTATCCTCCCATCGACAAACTCCACAGCATGTTGTTTTAGTCTCCTAATTCCTCGGCAGACCTGTGTGTCAAGAACCAATTTTACATTTCTTCTCTAGTCACTTTCGTCTACAAAGCAAACTCATAATGCAGTCACTATAAATGTTGATCGCCATACGATCTCTGAGATGGTAGAATTAAACGAAAATAGGTAAAATAGATGAGAATATTTAACCTTAATATTCCCACTTTTGATCTTTGCTAGAGTCCCAACGTCTAATACTGGAGTCTTGCCGGACAAGTTTTTGAGTTCAAGAGGGCCAAGCTTTGGCCGATTGATTCCAAATTGAGCAGTGTCTCCCAGAAGTAACCAAGACATTAGAAGCAAAAATTGATCCACGAGGCGCAGGGGGAACCACTTTAGCAAGCACATGGACAATCCAAAAGTTGATCTTCCTATCATCTCTTGAGGCAAAACGTGCACCTGCAACTTGAAGGAAAAATTGCTTTAATTTAAAGCTTGTATATAAATAACTGATCCAAGACGAGATGATTTATGACATCCCATAACCTAAATGCGTATGTGCATATTTGCGTGTGATCTAAAACAATACTCGCATGGTGTTGTTTTCCATGCTTTAGAATCTGCAACGCTGAAAGACTTCTGGTTCTTTTCAGAGAAAAAAAAATTATACAAAGAACATTGACTGCATGATATGAGATTTTTTGGCGATGACCAATGTTGCGCATGCATACAAGTTCCAAGAAAGTTAGAGAACAAAAATCGATAGCATTTACTTTTGAGTAACTATATTCCTCCAAATCTGAAGTCAACAACACAACGTTACAGATATTTTAAGCGAGGCTCAAACAAGAAACTTTCAAGTTAGCTGCCCTTAACAGATGGTATATTTAAATCTCAATTAGAATCAGATTAATACATATCTGAAGAGGGTTTTTCCTCGTATTCAAATCTCAATTCGTTTTTGCTTTTTCTCTTTTGATCGAAACAGGTTAAGACTTGCTCTTAATTTTTTTCTCACTTGCTGGTTAGTTTTATGCTAAGAGAGTATAGTTGATGGATTTTTACAGAGAGTTTAGGTTTTCTCACCGTGTCTCTAACGGCAATGGATGGACGAGCATTATAGTTGCAGAGATCCAAAGAGACCTCCATGCCTGAATTCCCACATCCAACCACCAAAACGGTCTTTTCACGAAAAAGTTCTCCGGTCTTGTAAGAGCTTGAATGAAGGATCGGTCCACCGAAAGTATCCATTCCTTCAATATGTGGAACGAATTCCTCTGCATTCTCTCCCGTTGCAACGATTAGCCACTGACACAAATATTCAGTCTCCTGGTCTTGTTTGAGCGCCAAAGTCTTAACTCGCCAAAACCTGCTATGATGATCGTATTCTGCATTCACCACAGTCTGGTTAAAAACTGGTTCCAAGGCAAAGTGTTTGGTGTAAGCCTCTAAATAAACCAGAAACTGTTCTTTGGTTGGATATGTTGGGAAAGTTGCCGGGAATGGCAAAAGAGGGAGCTGACAGAACTGTTTTGGAAGATGAAGTCGGAGACGATCATAGGTTTTGAGCTGCCATAAGGAAGCTATGCAATTAGCCCTTTCAAGAATCAAACTAGGAACTCCTTTTTCTTTAAGACAAGCCGCTGTCGCTAGGCCTGATGGACCAGCACCAACTATGATAGGTCCAGGCACCATTACACACCTGGCTGATATAGCGGTCTTCTTGTTAAAATGGTCATGGATCCTTTTTCCTTCTACTTCTTTCAAGTAATCCATATGATCAACAGCTAACTAAAACAGCTCTGTGTGAGTGTGTGTGTGTGTGCGCGCTGCAAGAAGTAATTGATGACCTATATTGCTATCTATTTAAGAATAAGAAACACAAAAATAATACAAACTCCTCGTGAATTTGTATATTTCTCTGGTGACGATCTAGAATGGATTGGCTTTAAATTTGAGACATGGTTTTATCTTATCCGATTCACAAAGAGATTTGATAGAGATATTAAAGGAAATTACCCGATTTGAAATATAGATTGAGGAAGTCTTCTGTTTTGCGAAATGAGGGCTTGGTCTCTAGGATTCTAAAACTGCAGAGTAACTAACAAATAGTTTGACACAAAGTTAAACACTGCTAGCTAGAGAGTAAGAGAAAACATGGAAGATTCGATTTGATTTGGTTTGGTTTGGTTTGGTTTGTTTTACCGATGGAAATGAAACAGGGCTCACTGGATATATACAGGTAATGATCAGTGGCAATGGTCGTAATTAAATATGGACACTGGCATATTAGTAATAACTACCTTCAACCAACAACAAGCTCCTCTTCACCCACTGTTTTCTAATCCAAGAGAGATGGTAGAAGAAGAAGAGAAAAAAAAAATTGAAAAAACATTCTAAGTTACCAAGGACAAGTAGCTAACTCTATCTAATATTGTGACACACTGGCAAAACTTGGTCGATCAACACAGTTAATGTTTTGGGGACAACAGGTAGTTTTAGTCAACCAATCATGTCCAGGTATTGATATTTTAGTAGTGCTCACTACTTAGGTGCTTGCAGCTTGTTTTAGTACTGGACCCACGAATTAATCTGTGGTTCCTATCAAGAAGAATCAAACTGATGATTCATTGACAGTTCCTAACCATCTGATTTGAATACTTTCTCTGATACACATCATGCTCTTTTCGACCCATGTATATCACAAATAATTTTTAAGATTGAGATGTTAGTGATAGAGAAGAAGCAACAATGTAAACAAATCGGTGAGAGAGAAAAGATGAGACTAGACCACCAGCACCATTTTAATTTAGTATGTTATGGACAATATTATATATATTAATCAGAATCATATGATATATGACAAGACACTAATCAAGCTATTAAATAACTGAAATTCAAACATGCGAAGAACAAAACAGTATTGTTTGAGTGATGCTGGTATTTTAAATATATCAAAACAACAAATGATTCTTCTTAGAACAAACCAATAAAGCTTCTTTCAAAGTTATGAACTATAAAGGATTGTACAATATTCTAGGATAATAAGGTTACCACCACCATATTTTTCATAGTTATCCCTAAATTTTGATGATCCAAGATTCTAGAACTCCCCAAAAATTTAGGGATTCTCCAAAAATTGTAGTGGGATTGTAAATGAGGATCAATGTACGCTATTTCAAGTTAAGAGTTACCACGTGCTCATCACATTAATTTGTCCACTGTGTTTGTCTTTGGGAGCAGAGAAAACCTGCCAAGTATCCTACCCCGCAATAGCTAGAGAACCCAGTGATTTCGGAGAATCTCTCTTCCATCCAGTATTTCCATCCTCAATTCAAATATAAAACCAAATTGTGACAAACTGTATCTTTCCTCTTCCGAGAATCTTTTATTTCATAACTTTTCTTTTGACACGTGCACAAAAGAGCTAGCTAGCTGTGATGATCATTTGATTTCCTCCATATTTTTTCCTTTACATTTGGCATTTTTATGACAAATTCAGATTAGTCAAACCCTATAACTTCTTCAATTTATGAGCAGTTAATTTCAAACTAGGTCTGTACAGCCAAATTAAGCTGTCTCAATTATGATCCATCCAAAAAAAATGTCATTTGTGTGTTGCTCCATCGATCTCAATTCAATATTAATAGAGAAAAATAAATCGTTAGTCGAAGATTAAGATAACTAATCCGTTAGTTTCGCAAAAGGGCCTTCTTCTTCAACATCAACAGTTGACCTTCTATTAATGATTGATCCTACATATATACGATTGAATGTATCAGAAAGGAATGTCATGCAGTCAACTTGCATATATATAGAAACCCCACGCCCATGGTGTCGACCAAATTTTTGTTGTTAATCAGAGTGAGGAAGATTCTAGACCATTGTTAGTGGCCATTTTCATAATTTATTGCTAACAAATTCAGAATCCATTTTTAGAGCATGATCCCATTCCCACCTTCTACATAACTCATTGTATTTTGATGCAAATTGTTGAAGTATTTTTTTCAAAAGCATCTCGAATTTCAATCCCATTAAGATCTCTTCATATATTCGAAAAGAACCAATGGGTAATGAGGGTAAGCTAAGTTTTTCCAAGAGTATGAGAAAGGGTTAATTATTATGATTAGTAATTTGTAATCACTCAGCTCACATAATAACCCTCATTCTGCTTATGGCTGTTCATTATATTTTTAATATACTCCAAGCACATTAGCTGTAGTACAGATCCATCGTACAACGAATTACGAAACTAGGGTTTCCGAGATATTTATCGGCGTTCTCTTCTAATTCAAGCTAAAGGTCATGCTTAATTGCTTATATTATACAACTACATGATTCTTTTCTGGCATTACAAATGATGTCAATCACAGCTACACAAATGGACTGGATCAAGGTAAAATACTTCTAATAGCTAATTGCGTTTAGTGTGTCAAAAGTCATTTTCCAATCAAATCAATGTCGTTTGAACGCTCAATATCAAGAAGATATATCTATTTTGGTTGATGTTAGGTTTACTTAAATCAGATTTTCCTGTATCCCAACAGAATTTAGAATTAGGTTTACTGAAATCAGATTTTCCTGTATCCCAACAGAATTTAGAACAAAAGGTACATCACAGGACTTTCTGGTATAAAAACTTAGTAAGCTCGCTCTCTGCTACACTATAGTATTAGTTGTTATCAAAAGCTAAAGACCTACTAAATTGGCGCAAAGCCTTCATAACCTCAGCACGCTTAATTACCTTTTTCTTAAAGATATTATCTTAAAGTAGTAATGTATATACATCCTTTACTTGTCACGAACCGCATATTTTGCCAGTATTACCTACCATATATAATTAAATAATGACCCTTCAGAAAATAAGAGTGTACTTCTCCTCGGCTTTAGAGTATTAATGTTAGTCAAACTCCCTTATTGAACAGCCTATGCCCAACTATTCACACTGATCAATATGAAACAACAACTCATTTAAATATATGTGTTTGAAATTAGAAAGACGTTGCACAAAGTTCATATTATTGACATGTATATGTATAAATGATAGCCTTTATGAGTTACTAATGAGGCTACATGTGTAGCCAGCCCTCAAGATCTAATTTGACGGTATGTTAATTTGTTAATTAATTAGCTTCAATTAGTTTATGTAGAGGCCTCTAACTACCTAGGTGGTGCAAATGAATTTTTTATTGGTGGGGATATAAACTACTGTGAAATACCAAAGAGAATTAACTTAATAAACAATTCTAAACTTGATATTAGCATCTCTCTGGCCTTTTTAAGTTAATAATTAATGAGCTAGCCCTCTTTAGTAGAATATTTAACGAGGATGGAATCCAAAATAACATACAATATCTTTAAAGGACGTCGACCCTCGTCAAAAAAGTAGCGTTGTGTATTTGTATATTAAGCACCAATACTTATCATGAAAGAGAGGTAATGGTATGGTCGCCATTGTTAATTAATTTTAATGTGCACAAACTTAATTAATTAATTTGTTTTTAAAGAAGCAAAAGTGCGGACCATGAACGTTTAATTTCGAAAGGATTAGACCTTTAATTCCCTTTGGAGGGGTCCTCTCTCCTTTTGCTTTGAAACGTTTTCAAGAACAACTAATTAATCTAATAAATTATTCCAAAAGAAAAATATGTGTATATATTTTTAATTAACTTTAAATTTTAGAAAAAAAATAAATAAATTTATATATCTAAATTGAAACTTATTTATTGGAAATATTCAATTCCTTGCTCATAATATGTATAGAGAATTTGATTGCACTTACCCAAAACTGTGTGCTTTTTTAGCACATTGCAACATTGGTTATGCTTTCATTAATTTTTTGTTTAATTGCTTATTTAGGAATGTCAACAATTAAAGATGGTAAACACCAATTCCTTTAATTAAGAAGAACATATACCATTCCCTAATAGTCTTAGCTCTCTTTTTTCCTTTGTTCTCAAGTGCTTCTGGGAATAAACATTTAGTGATATAATAATTAAGAGATGGTGGAAAGAAGATAAAAAAAAAAAAAAAATAGAAAGGCATCCCATTTTGGCATGATTTGATTGCATTCACCCACTCTAACTCGTCAAATTAACTAGTTGTTTAAATTAATTGGGCTATAGCATACGCCAATGAAATGTACTTTCAACCGTGAATATGTACACACGATGGCAAGTGAGATTCCCAAGTATATATAAAAACTTTAAAGGTTGGACTTGATTATTATTATTACATGTATTTCATTCTATTATGCTTTGTTGCATACAATTTGTGCTCGTGAAGCGAAAGGACAACAACCTAACAATGCCAGCCAACGGAATGCAACCAACGGCAACAACTAAATAAATTATTAACTTAAAGGTAAAAAGAAGAAAGATACCCCTTTGAATTTCCACGACTTTACCATTTATGATGTCTAAACCAAACTTGTAATTGTCACCACATTGGAGAAATGTCTGTATGGTGGGGCGTCAAAGATTTGTGATATAATAGGCATTAAAGAGAACGTTATAATTAGACGTATTTTTAATTACACAAATTTGAGCGTGCCTATTGTAATTATAGGTCGCAATTACGTACTAATCTGTTTAAGCACATTCGAACTTAAGCCACGGGCGTGTAGCAGATAAAAAGTGGGGATAAAACCAATCTTCTTTGTAGTTGAGGGAGCCCGAAAGGCAGAAAGAAGAGAAGTTCTTTATGTGAAAATTTGGTCTTCCTTTGAATGTCTAGATTTCTTAGTGAATATTGCATTTTGCATAGATGAATGTTGTGCTGTTTGTGCCGCCTGCTGCCAAGAGAATGCTTCTTTCTCGTTCGCCACTTGTCACGTCTGAAGACTTTTGACCTATTATCCTGCAAAGAGGCCATTCTCTTGGTAGTTTTTTGGCTAATGATGATACAATTATTCACAATTAATGCTTTAAAGGCCGTTTAATTAATGCTTATTAAATAATTTTCTCTCAAACATGCATGCAGTTAACTTGGACACATGTTAGGTCTATTTAAGGAATTATACACTTGTCGGATTCCCTTTTCAGCTTATGAATAAGTTTTCTTCTCATAAATCATTCATTACTTTTCAATAACACTTGTATTTTGGAAATGACTCGTGTGTACATTGTCCACAATGAAATTTAACTGCCTAATTAATACGCACAATCTCATGAATTGGTATCGCTTTGTCCTGACCGAAAATAGGGCAAGAGGGACGTTAGTTTCGGCACCATCTATATTCGTACCAGTAAGCATTCTGATATGTTGTCCAATCGTGCGCCTGGATAAAGCAGCATCATATCGAGCTAATTTATCTGGAAGGAAACAGCTGGGTATATAAGAAATCACTGGAATCTACATAGGCGCCACTTGTTACACTCATTCCATCGAGCTTTTCACGAAGGTTGCATACGTTTTATCACTTGGAAATTTCAAAGCTCGGGAAATTCAAAGCTCGACAGGACAAGTTGCGAGAGAGAGAATTAACGTTGTTTAATTAATTTTTATAATTATGTTATTCAAAAGCACTATTCTCAAGATCCTTGACGTGACAGATCAATTATTATATCACCATTAGCAGTGCAAAGACATCGTCCATAACGTCAACGATGACGTACTTTACATAAATTAATTATTATTCGAATTTATAGAAATTATTCAATTGATTAATGGTTGTGGCTCGGCGAGTAATTAATCGATAATCATGTACAAGGAATGTTAGGTACAAAAAGACCCGAGGAAAGAAGCAGGAGAAGAAAAATAATTAGGGTTTATTCAAATTAATGGAGACCTAGGACGTATAAAACTAAATAAACACAGAATTTTAGTTGTGGGAGACAGTGGCAACCCCACATAGGATTGGGAGGGAGATTTAAAGAGTTTTGGGAAAAGGTTTAAAATTGCTTTATTCATATTTTCGTGATGCAATTGAGATAGATTTGAAAGAAGAATGTTGGTAGGGATTCTGATCTTGAAATGATGGGATGAGAGTAAATGGAAGGTGGCCTTAGAAAGCCACCTGAGAAAGAGAAGGAAAAATCCTGCCGCCATGGCAGCCTTTGCTTTCCCTTACCATGGGCCCGCCTTCATGGTCCACCGTCGGAGCTTTAATTAAAATGCTGATGATTCCACGAAATGAGACTAGACTAAATGAAGTGTATGCTATGCCGAACATATTCTGATTGCATGTTATACTCTTGAGTCCGAGAAAAAGGGAAATTTTGGAGAACAAAAAAACTACCTCGGATATATAAGAGAATTCCTAGAAGATAAGACATCACAGATACCCTTTTTTGTCCTTCAGAGCTCGCGGCTGAAATGGGATTTTTAGCTATTGGGTTTGGGTGGGTGGTAGGTATCATACAATCTTTGCAAGAACTAAAGAAGGATTGGGCCTTAATGACATGGGATTAGTGGTAATACGGCCTGACTCTGGAAACAGCAAATGAGTGATTATGGATTGTTGACCCAGGACGGACCAGAGCAAAAGGCAATGCACAAAAAGCTTCTAAAGCATGTCGGCATGGGATAATCTGATGCTAAATTTTAAAAAAGTTAACCAAATGCAGAAACACATTCGTTGCAAACCCAGATAACATTGACATCATTCAACCCTAATTTTAAAAGAAAAATTACTATAATAATTAAGACTTAACTAATTACATGTCATTATCTTACATATCTTCACATAAAAGATAAAATAATTAACATAAAATATAAAATTTAAAATACAAATATAAAATTTAAAATGGTTAATGTAAGAGTGCATAAGAGTTTAAAAAATTAAACATAAAATACAATGAATTTATTCTAACCAAACACTAGTAAAATAGGAGCATAGTCAAATTTGTAAAGTTAGGGATCATAGTAAAAACAAATAAATTTTACGAAGGTTAAACATAAATTAAAAAATAATACTTGAACCCAAACAAAAACACAAATGTGTCAAACGGAGATTCAAGACTATCATAATAAATATAAGAGAGAATTTTTATTTTGTTTAAATTTATTAATACTTATAATCATTATTTTTCTTAATAAATTATTTTTTTCTGGGTATAACCTTTTGGATGTAAGATTAAAAAGTTTAAAGCATATTAAAATTTGATAGTTTTCACTAGTTATTTTGCATTGTGCTTGTTTGACTCAATTAATTAGTTAAAATTAATTTAAGTTGTTAATTCTTAATTAAAACGAATATAGCTATTGGTACTAGAGCGAGTTATTAATTATTTAGTGAGATTTTTAATGTTTTTAATTTGTTTTAGTGTAGATAAAGACATTCAAAGAGAATAAGATTTTATATCACGATTACCATTGCTTGACAACACTAACTATTGATATCATAATGCAAGAATGAAAGCTTTCTTCAAAACGAGTGATGAAAGAGCATAGTCTATATGATTGAATTCTTGATTTAAAATTAATTTTTGAGATTGATGCAATTCTAAAATAAAATAGTAATTTAAGCATGACTTTTGCTTATATTCTTATTTTTAAATTAAAAAAAGAATTTTGCGCATACTTTATAATCAAATAAAACTACCTATGTTATTGTGTAAAGTTATCTGTAAATAATCTAGACCTATCTATTACCAATTATAGCATGTAGGCTGATTCTTTCAAAAAAAAAATTTAACGAAGCAGACAACTCTCGTCTGGTTTGGCAGTGGTTGACATCTATACACATATAAATTTTATTAATTTAATTTTAACTTTTAAATGAAATTGAAGAGGTAAAAGCATAGCCAAGATAGAGGGAGAGAGGAGGATCAAAAGAAGAGAAGGAATAAAGAAGAAAAAAGAAAAAAAAAAAGAGGGAAAAGAAAAAGAAAAAAATAAATAGTATGTAAGAGATTAAAAACACCTCCAAAAATTGAGTGGGTGGTATAGTTATAAAATTAAAATATTTATTTTTTTTGTACTTGTAATGCACTAAATTTTGAATAAATTTTAATGACTAATTTTTGAATTTTATATGTTCTAATAGCAAATACGACGTTAGAAAATCTTGAAAATTCTAACATTATTCAGAAGTGATTATCAAACTATGAGTGATTTTTTTTTTAAAGCGATATATATTTTTATATAATAATTATATTGTTTTAAAATTCATATGATTACAATTATTCACATACATAATAAATTGATAGTAAATAATAATTTGATATTTATGACATATGTTTGATATATAAATTATGGTAAAATGATTAAATATGAACTCTGGCAATACAAGGTTGTAAGATATGATTATCGTTATTTAGAAGAGAATATAAAGTCATTGGGTGTATCTACGATATAATTATGAGCCTTGACGAGAATATAAGATGCGAAGTATGGTTATAATTGTCTGAATAAGAATACGAAATTGCCTAGTATATCTATGATACAATTATGAGTTCTGGCAAGAATATAAAGTTACAATGTATTGATTGATGCCTGAACAAAAATACGAGACTATTGAGTATGATTTTAATTTATTTGCTCGTGCGAAAGTTTTCACAAAGTATGATATAATTTATAAATACTTATTTATGTGAAATGATTAATTTTATTATAAAAAATATTTAGCATGTAATTGATGTATAAGTGATGCATGAGTTTAAAATATTTTTATAATTATTTATAAAAAAAATTTTAAAAAAATTAAATCCATTCATTAAGTCGTAAGCTTTTTTTTTTAATATTCTTATTTTGTCCATATCTCACAAGATTCGTGTAATGTACAATTGATACTTGAAGTTAAAATTACTAGATACATAATACATAGATTATTTTATGAACATATCATGTTCATATGCACATATATAATATAATCACGTGTGTAAATAAATTATGTATATATGTTATAGTAGGGTATAGAACCCAAATGTACAATAATTATGGAGGCCTAAAGCCATTTATTCTATTTTTCATAATATTTTATTCCATAAGAATTATAAGAAAAGAATATAAAAATAGAATATACAATACTTAGCAAAATTCATTTCAGACTCTAAGAAGGAGGCGGTGCAGGTTCTATTACCAATAATTAAATAATAATCTACCATAAAAAAAAAAGAGTTACCTTTTATGATATAATAAAAACTATTGATTTTGAAAAAAAAATGAAGCTAATTTACTATTCATTAACATATATGTTATGTTTCAAAAATAAAATTGAGATCAAGATGAAATAGTTAGTTTGACTCGCGCATTCAATATTTTAAATTTGAATTGTTGATGCCAATAAAATTTAAAAAATAATTGAATCAATCTTCACACACACGGAGCCACACAAAGTTAAAGATATATGTTTATTTTTTTATGGTGTAAAATCTTAGAGCTCTCAATTATGATTAATTATATATTTTCAATTAAAAAAATTTAAAAATTATGTTGATGTGATTTGTTCTTTTCTTAAAGTTTAATTTAATTTTATTTTATATTATTTTCTTATTCTTTTTATTTGGACTAACTTGAACAAGTTTTTAAAATTGTGGACTAAACTTGAATTAAACATTTCTTCACGAGGTATGTATATGACCTAATTTGAGTCTTTTTGAATCTTAATACAAACAAAAAGAAAGCTTTCAAGGATTCACTTAATATTTGTCAAATTTTATTTCAATTAAAAATTTTCTATTCCTAACCGACATGACTTCAATTTTTCTTCTTTGTTGGAAAAACAATGATGCAACTCAAATCATATGTTGGCAAATTTTATTCAAAAATGTATACTTGCACTATCTTAGAGGGAGCCACGGTGCATTTCTATTACTTTTGCATATCTAGAAGCTCTTATTACTTTAATTTTAACAGCTTCAGCTTTTGTGACTTTGTTGCAACAAAATAGTTCCCAACTAATGACATTTAAATGCTTGCTTTACAACCACCTAATGCTTGCATATGTTGTGATTGAATATGATATTTCATAGTATTATGATCATATCAATGCTCTTCTACTTCTTATCCTTACGCAAGATCTAGTTGCAACAATTGGACCTAAACTTGTTTTGCATGATGCCTTTGTTCTAACAGATGTGACTTCAACATTTGATATTCTAGTGCCAAATTCTCAATTGTAAGCTTCTGTTGTCTTACAGCCTTATTCTACCAAAAGGCATAAAGTTGTTTCTAATGCACTATTACAACACTCCTCTTGTCGTCACTAACCTGTTTGTCTTTAATATGTAGTGGGTAAACTCTGTTTTATTAAGATATATTTGCTTGAATTTTCTACTTAATTTTGGTCTGTTGGGTAATATTTTCTATTTAGATATATTGATCAGGCTTACCATATGACTTCATGGATAATGCTAGATGCTTGCTCTCTTTTTTTTGGGTTATATTTCTATTTGTGATCAACATATTTGTCAAATAGTAGATATTTGACACGTGGTTACTTGCACTCTTAGATTTTCATGTTGCTTTTATTATCTTTTCTTATTATTTTTCTTTATCACTTTGTGGCAAAAAAGGGATAAAATTAGTATGCAATCATTGCATATTAAAAGGGTGTAAATTTTTGGAATGTAATATTTGATTGCATATTTAGAAAGAGTAACAATTTTTTGTGTAACACATTATATTAAGGGAGAGTAGCTATTTTTTCCTATGCTTTATGTTTCCTTAATTTAGCTGTCTTCAGTTGTATTCTCTTAATACATGATTATGTAAAAGTTTTACAAAAAGAATGCTAAAGAGAGAGATTGTTAAGATTTGTATTATTAGTATCTTTTAAAAAATTATATTTAACTATTACGTTACAACATGCTATGTTCGTTATTAATTACTATTTATTAAACGTAATTCTGTTTATAAATTTTTTTTTTTTTGCACAATGAGAGAGTTTTTAGATTTTTTTGTTATATTCGATAATATTAACATTTTTCATAATTAAAAAATTTATTTTGAAATGTATTTTGTAAATAAAAGAAAAGAAAAGAATTGAGAATATATATTTCAATTTAAGCAAAAAAAAAAAATTTAATTAGGAAGTCACATTCTTTTTAATTTTAGGAAACAAAATCTCACACAAACTATGGTTAGGTTTGTACTTTATATATGTCATTTATTTGTTTTATACAAGAGTGAAGAAAGAACGTCAAAAGTAGAAGTGTCATATATTTTTGTTTTATTTTTTTAGTTTTTAAATTATTTACATATTGTTATTGTCGTCTAAAAAGATAAACAATTTGATGAATATTATGAATATATAATATCTAATTTTATAAATTTAGAGAGAATTTTTTTTAATTTTTGTCAAGACTTTTTTTATTATTTTTTTGGGAGAAAACTTGTAATTGTTGAAAAAAGTTTAAAGGCAATTAGCAAAGAGATTTTATTGAGTTAAGTTGAAAAAATTTTAACACATCAAGTTGAGGATTTTGCTAAACAAGTTTACTAAAAAAGATTTAAGACTGTGAGAATAAATATAAGAGAGAGTTTATATTTTGTTTAAATTTATTAATATTTGTAATTATTATTTTTTTAAATAGATTATTTTTCTTTAGGTATGATCTTGTAAATATAAATTGAAAAATTCGCACCACATTAAAAATTGATAATATTTTCTATTTATTATGCATTATGTTTGTTTGTTTTAATTAATTGATTGAAATTAATTGCAATTGGTAATTCTTAGTTAAAATGAACCTATCGAAATTCTCCACAAATTTGGGTTCGGGCCATAACAAACTCTTAAGGTATAATTTGGATGATTTCACGAAAAATAGGATGAAAAATGATAGAAAACAAAATTTTAAATTTTGAAGAGTGATAGATCTAAAGAAAACATCATTATTTTATAAATACATGTAACATTTAAAAAGTATATTATAATTAATAAAATTGTTTATCAAAAAAATAGATTAGGCCTCCCAACCCTACGCCCATTACCATAAATACTATAATTTAGCATCATGTAATCTACAAACATAACATTAAACTAATTGTTGGTAAAAGACATTGATAGTAATAAAAATAAATGTGAGCCTATCACATGCACAAATAGGCAAGTCTGCCATGCACCTCATTAAGGAGCATAACAACTAAACGTTATAAAAATTTAAAAATTAAAAATTAAAAAAAAAAAAAAAAACCCCCCTCAAGAGTCATTCTCATCACATGTATAAGTATAATTAGCTATTTAATTATTAGTCTAATCCAACTGCCTTCGGCCTTTCTGTATTATTTTATTATTATTATTGTAGTGATTGATTGATTAATTAAGATTAGACTAACAATAAACAAACAATATACGTGGGTTATTTAGAACCACGAATTTTGAAATTAATAAATTAAAATTTAATTGTAGTAAACAACAAATAGCCTAATGCACGGTCCGCATTTCCCGATTGTGAGAGACATTGACCTTCCTCCCTCCCATTGGCTTGGACAGGCGTCACCCTCTTTTCTCTTCTTAGATTTTGAAAAGGGATGCGAAATATTTTGTTATTATTTTTTAATCTGGCCAGCATCAGATTTACACGTGGTGGGCCATCCATCCAGTTATGGATTCAACGTCCACTATGATTAAGTGTTCCAGAGCTGCACCACATCGCCTCTCTTGAGTTGAGGTGGTATCTTGTGAACACTTTCAAGACAAGGACAAAAGCTCGCGCATTGGGATGCGGACACGTAATCCTTCCACTGTCGTCGTACCCACGTGGACGCACCAGCCGAGAATGCTGTTCCCCACTCCAAAAGCGAGAACAAAAAAAAGAAAAGAGGGATTTTAGATGAGAATTGAGGAGAGAGATGCTTTTGTCCCAACATTTGACGGGTCCCACCATTCCTTTCCATTATTGTCACGTCTGGGACCCACTTTTTGGAGTTTACTCTCTCACCATGCGACACGCGTCTCGATTTACCCTTAAAATGTTTTGCTCCCAAGATGATCAATCCCTCGCGTTAACCTCTCGTCACCTTCTAGCCTGACCCAATAGCCAAAGGAAGAGTACGTTCCAAGGCTCTTTTTTGACCTTTTTCGGATTACCAATGGTCGTCATGTTTGACTTCCGTCCCATTACTTCTTGAATTCCATACTTTTATATAAAGCATGCGAACAATTTGCTGAATGGAGAATGGTAGACTCACGTGACATACGCGTGAGCTATGACACGGGTGGAAGGAAGGACAAACAAACTTGCCATGCCACCTCAGGTAGGGCAAAGAGTACAGGGTGGTTACGAGCCTATCCTATTTATCAAGGGAAGCTTAGCTTGGCGCTGTAATCTTGAGCTGTCTTTATGGGCACCAAAGGGGTCGTACTCACGTGGGATTGAAATGGATTCTCTGCGCTTGACTTTCGTTCCCACATCTTGCAATTTGCCCAACGCACTGCGTCTTGCCGCAGTATAATTCATACCATTTTACAGAGCCTCCGTTGTGGGGAATCACGTCGTGGCGTAAGGTCATTGGGTGGAAGAGTAGAGAAGTCTGCAAAGACTCCATTACCCGAGTTCTTAATTACTAAAAACTAAAGTAGCACAGTTAAAGTTCAGTACTTCTATTAATAGAAAGAAAATATCCTTAATTATTTAAATATTTTTTTTGGATTACAAATATTTTTGTTAATTATTACCGTTCTACCAAATTTGGCGAGGGAGTTTGGCATTATTTGGCCGGAATATTATACGCACAGCAAATAAAGGTACAGTTATAAACATGAACCTGTATTAACCACATAATTATTCACTATTATTGGCAGAAACTTAAAATAATAATAAAAAAAAACAATTAATACAAAGCTTGGAATCCAAGATAAATCTTGTGATAAGCAACTAAAAGCCACCTCCAAGCAGCGAAAATGGATAAGGTGGTGGGGGACACGGCTCCACTCCGGTTACTATTTCTCCAAAATAACTAATTTGCCCCGAAATATTATTTCCCTTTGCTCCCACCGCCATACGATCTGCAATTCCAGACGGGGCAGGAATCGCTGATATGGAACTAGGAATGGTGGCGCAACCGTAGTTCATTTGTCTGCTCTGCCCTAACCACCCAGTTGAAACATTATTATTATTTTCTGGTGATGGAGATAACTGGCAAAACTTGTTATCGAATCCTGAATCCGGGGAAGAAATTACTCCTATGGTTCCTTGTTCTTCTCCTTCTTCTTCTTCGGACTTGATTGAAGCGGATGCAGCCATGCCTGAAGAAGAAGAAGGTGGTTGTTGAGATGTCGAAGAAATCATCAAACGTCTCTTTTTTTCACCTAGTGATCTTTTGGTTCGTTCTTTTTCGAGTACCGTGCGAGGAAGAAGGTCAGGGTCTTCAACGACTTTGTAAAGAAAAGCCATCATTTGTTCAGGACGTCTCTCTGTTGCTTCTAATCTCTTGTTCATCCCTTGAAGCTCTTCCTCTAACGATTTTTGTTCTTGCTTTAGCCTCGCTATCTCCATAACCATTTCATCGTCGTCTAAATGTTCACCCTTTAACATGTAAGCACTTCTATTGTGCTTTCTCCGTGTTATATTCTTGAGTAAGTGACGTTGCCCCCGAAGAAACCACTCGTTCGCGAATTCCCATCTGTCTGGATCGATTTTTCTAAAACCCTGATAAATTAATTAACCACTTATAAATTAATAAACAATTTTATAGAATTAACTTCATTATATGATTTGAAGTTATAAATTACTCACGTAGGTATTGAGTTGACGAACGAAGCTAGAGAAGTTGTTGTGTTTGAAGTACGCAGGTAAGATCCTCTGAGAGAAATCTAAAGGTTCGACAACGATGAAGCTGTTGTTGGCTCTACCCCAGGTGATAAGCATGTCAGTCGTTGGATCGTTGACCATCTGATAAGTCTTCATAACAAACGGTGCGATAACGTTGTTGGACTCCATCCCATACAACTTGCAGCTTTCTCACTCAAAAAAAGAAAGTAGAAGGCCAGGCAGGGCAGAGAGAGAGAGAGAGAGCGCGGAGCGTGTCTGCGATAGATGTGTTGCATTTGCTTTTTCACCGAGTTGAGGCACACCGTAAATATATAAGTGGACGCACGTACAGTAACAAGATCTAACGTGTCAAGAATACTGACAGTTTTGCAATGTGACGGGACCCACCAGACTTCGCTTTTATCATCTTTGGCTACACCTCATGGCCCCCAATGTTAGATATTTTCCAAGACAGGCGGTTCCCCCACGCGCACATGGTAAGCGATTGAGGTGTGAGATTTCAATTGGTGGGCTGGTATCCCCTCACTGTGTAAAATAGTTTAGTCGGTGAACGACAATAATGACGGCTCCCGCTGGGAAGGGGGCGGGGGGTGAGGATTAACATTAACAGAAGGGTGGGTTAGTCTTGATGTCGTGTAATTTTTAACAGGGATAATATCTTAATAAATAGGTTCCTCTAAACGAAAGCACGCACGTGAGCGTCACGCGAGTGAAGTCGATGAATAATTGAGTAAAGAAAAAGGTGTCAAATAAGAAGGGATCCGATTTGCTTTCGGCTTTACTTTTGGGCCAACACTGCTCCGCTCGTGCGTCGGCGGCGTATGTGGCAGACACTGATTGGTGTTGGCGACTTGGGGAACAGAGTAGTATACACCAAACTATCCTTGTCTTTATGCATTTTACCTTATTTATTAATTATAACTATTACTTGTTGTCGGCCTATTTAAGTATCCTTATTTATTTATTAAGAAAATAAGTCAATAATGCAAGGGTAAATAATTTTGTAAATGTTTGTATAATTTAGACTATTACAGGTAATACAATTAGGATGATCTAAGCATTTGATATTTGTTATATTTTAGTAAGACCGTGTTTGATTTTAACACTCGAAAAAATTTTAGTATATATTGAAAAAAAATTTTAGGTAGAATAATTTTATTAATATTATTTAATAATTAATACGTATTTTTTATCATTATAATTAAATAATATCAAATTAAATTATATATGTGGTAAGATCTTATTAGAGCGGGGGACGCATTTAAGACTAATTTGAGGGAGGGTGTTGTTTTACCATTCAACGCAGTAGTTGTCAAGGTGAGAAGGTTACTTTCCTCCAAGAAAACAAAATGAAGGAACATTGTGCACTTTGAATGTTGAAATGTGAGCAATGAATCTAAAGGACTGACTGCTTCTAGATGATATGTAGAGATTGTTCATAATAGACTGCTAAAAGAATTATCTAACGTATATCTTTAAATAATAAAAATTATTTAGAGACGATTAATGATCTATTTATTAAATACTGGTGATAGAATATCGTTATTAGAAAAAAAAATTATTTATAAAATATTTATAATTATTAACCATAAAAATAATTCATAAACTCTTTTTCTATCTTAAAAAATATAGTATTTATAAAAAAAAAATTAAAAAAATTACTACAAAATGTTACTTTAAAAAATTGATAATGTCTTTGTTTTTTTCAATAGTTTAGATCCCAGCAATTTACAACTGTGTACACAATGTGTAAGTTCCATCATTGAAATTGTGAAGCCCTCAAAGATGAGGCTTGCTTCATCCAATTTACAACTGTGTACACAATGTGTAAGTTTCATCATTGAAATTGTGAAGCCCTCAAAGATGAGGCTTGCTTCATCCAATTATGCCAATTGGGGTGAGAACACACGCACGCATGTGCACAGGCACACGCGCATACACACACGCACATACACTTACTTAAATTGAAGTCGGTAATTGAAATTGCATTGAGAGCAAACAAAAACAAAAGCAAGAAAGAGAGCCGAGGGAGAAAGGAAAAAAAGATACAAATAAGGGAAATTATTGTAGCAAGAAGGAAGGACATTACAAGAAACATAATAGTTGCATTTATATTTAAAAATTTAGTGGTGATCTATTTCTAAGATTGGAGTAATTATATTTTTATTTTTTAAATCTTATATATTTAAGAGCTGGTATAGTAGTAAAAAATCTAAAAAATCTAAAAATTTTCTAGTATTGATTATCAAACCATGATTGGTTACTTTTGAACTATTTTCAGTACGATAAATTATACTATAATTAAATTTCATGCGGTCACATTTGTTCATATGCATAATTAATTTGATAAGAAACGATATTTTTAGATATTCATGTTTCACGTTTAATATGTAAAGTATTTGTAAAATAATATGACGTGTGAAAGTGATATTTATTTCCGTGCAAGATTTAATAGTTAACGAAAGTGATTACGATGTGTTGGAATGTTTGTTGTGATTGTTAAAAGTATGTACCATCCCCTTAAATGATAAGAGTATGTTATACCGAGCGATGAGATGAGGTCATTGAGTATAATTGCAATTTTTCTGGTTGGATGAGAGTATTTTCTTTTAAGTATGATATGTTCTTTTAGGTACTAGTTTAGTGTGATTTTAAATTAATTGTAATATAAAATATTTTTAGCATGTAAATGATATTTGATTTGTGCATGGTTTAACAATTTTTTTTAGGAAAAATATATTTTCTTTTATATCCACTTATTGAATTGCAAACACATTATTTTTTTCTATTTTTTATTTTTCCAAAATTGCTAAGATTTTTGCAATATATAATTTTGACACATGAGATTGGAACCACTATATGCATATTGCATGAGTTATTCCTTTGAGCATGTTATATTTATATGTATATATATATATTAAACATATAAATATATGTGTATGCAATAGATATTATGTATATATGTCCTGGTAAAACACCAAGCCTCAAGTTTGATAATAATAAAGACTTGAGACTTGCTATGTTTGTTGCATAAAATTTTACTACTTAAGAATTATACAAAAAGTATATGAAAGCAAGAAACACAAGTATTTTAAAAATTATAGTAAATGTTATAAAAGAATTAATTATATATTCCACACATGACCATATATATCAAAGAATTAATTAAAATTCAAGCAAGATTAGGTTCATTACTTACCCAAAGAAGAAACATGGGTCACTGATTATTCAATTAATTTTATATCAACTAATCAAATAAATTAATCACACTTGACCTACATTACTAAAAAGGGCAAAGAACAAAACCCTATCTCCCACAAAAAGAAACTAAAGATTTCATCTTTAATTGCAAGACCATTGCAAATTTTCCCCAGCATGATTTTTGTCCAACATACGATTAAACAGTAAATTTTTATGGGTTTTGTTTTGGGTATTAGAATTCGTATCAGAAATGAAAGAGAGATAACAAGTACTTGAATGCTTTTTTCCTGTTATGGAAGTGAGTCTCATGTCACAAACTGCTTTTGCTTGTCAAGTCTTTGCAAGCAGGTCATGTTTTCAATTAGCAGTCAAAATTTGCTGCTGTTTTTGGAAGTATTGGAGTAGGAAATCTCAGGCTACCTATAGAGAAATCAGATGTCCCCTTAATTCACTGGTCCTTGTCTCTCTTGATAACAAAACATTGCCAAGAAGCCAGGTCACTTAGCCACCTAACAATCTGCTTAGGTTTGACTTAATTTGTTTTATTATTATATGCCCATATATCAAGTGTCATTCTCATGCACACCCTGCCCATTGCAACAAAATTTATTACGCGGTTCCGAAAATCAAGGATCATTGAGGAAACATATAATCCTGATCGTTCCTACGCAATTAGATAGCTTACACATGATTTCGAGACCTTTCTTAATCTTTTTAATTATCAAAACTACCAAGTACTGCAGGTAGCAGACCACTTAATTGAAGTCTCGGATTGGTTGGTTAAGTAACCAAAAAAATTAGGGTTTATAATTTTTTTTTCCCTTGAGGTCTATGTTTGATAAACAACTCTATAACAGTCGCTTCCAAGATACAGAGCGTTGCAATTAGGACTTCTTGATGATGATGATGATGATGATGATGATGGCCAACCTATCGTTTTCTTTGTTACATCAAGAGACTAGCAGTCATTTATGCAGAGTCGTTCAATGAATTTGTCAATATACATTAATTACTTAGCTTACCTTAATCTTACATTCCAAGCAGAGTGGATAACTGAAGATTCACACGAATTTGTCGGGCATGTTAATTAGATTTTGCAATTAGTTAAAAGGTCACTTAATTAAGGAAATTCGGCATGAAAAACCTTAGAGTAATTAATAACACTGAGGAAAGGTCAGTGTGTGTGTGTGTGTGTACAGGAGTGGAAGAGAATCCAAGGTCCTTTAGACAAAGCAACAACACCAGCACAATTCTTTAGAAACCCTTAAACCGATTTCCTCCATGTTTATTAGCCCTATTTCTCTGAACAATCTAAATTAAGAAGCTTGAAGTAGAATTAATGGCGAAGAGACACCTGGGCAATGCCACCAAATATTTGGGTCATTCCACTATAAGGTTGGGTAAAGCTTAGAGTGGAATACATTCTTTTGCTAAATTCTTCTAGGATACTTATGAAGCATGAATTAAGCTCAAAACATACTCAATGCAACTGTTGACAAATTGCCACGTCGTGCACTGCAAATATTACCAGGACTTGCATTGGAAAAGGTCTCTCTCCATCCTCATATTTTCCATCTTCCTCAGACGAACTAAATCCGCAATGCAATGTGCATACGATTGATTAAAGGTTTCATTGCAAGGGAAAAGAAGACACATGTTCGATGTGCTCAGACGATACCAAATCATTGAAATGGATTTGATTGATTAAAGGTTTCGTTGCAAGGGAAAAGAAGACACATGTTCGATGTGTGCAGATGATACCAAATCATTGAAATGGATTTGGGAAGAATGTGCTGCGCCATCTGCCCAGGCGGCAACGAATGATGTCTTTATCAGACACAGAACTCAAGGCACAGAGACTGAGTTCAACACAAGTACCCTTTTGATTGCATGGTCGAGATCCACTGCTGATTACAATTCTGGGGACTGCTGGTGCTAGATGTTGAGGTTTTTGACACCTGCCGACAAGATCATTTTATAAAGACTTTTACTTTTTTTTTTTTGTCCACCCCCACCCCCCTTCCTTGCGTTCGCATGCTGTCTGTTTCTCTAACTATTTTAATGTAACATAAATTTTAAAATATTTTATAAAAAATTTAAAATAAATAAGATTTAAATTAAATAAATATAAATTTTAAAATATATATTAAATAATATTTAAAATATAAACACAAAATTTATAATTATAATAATACAATCGACTGAATTATAATTAATTTCATCAAAAAATAGATAATGAGGATTTTATTCAAAAAAGATTTGATTAACAAATTATTGTTTTATAAAATTATATAGTACAATCAAGGGCAAAGCCAAGAACTAAAATTTGAAGAGACTAAAATGTTAAAATGGTTTTTCTAATAATAGCCATACCCGAATAACCCAACTCGCCCACAACCTGAAAACCTAGATCACCGTTTTATCGATACAAATTATCTTCAAGGACCATGATATGAACCATTTAGACCTTATTGTTAATTTCTAATACCAGTGTCTTAAACTTGGTGCAGAAAAGGATCTTATTGTGGACAATGATCTCTCATAGATAATAAGTTGGGCAGTGCAAACAGCTAGTTCTGTTAAGGAAATGAGAGGTCAAATCTAAAAGAGAAAAGAACAATGAGGCAATAAATAAAATATACCAATCGCAGAGAGATACAAAGCACTTGGTTCTGAACTGAAGAACCCGCATGAAGCCTCAAGCAGTCCATGAAATCTATTCTCTCTTATTTCAGACCAAAAAAGGAAAAAGAGAGAAAGAAGTCAGGATAAATGAGTTTGTATGCAAAGTAGCTCTCAAAAAAGAATCATAGATGTACAAGCCATGTATAAAAATGAACACAACAATCGAAACAGGGTTTTTTTTTTTTCCAATTTTTCTGCTCAGACATAAACAGCGAGTTTTCACTGTAAATAACTATTACATTGCAGCAGAGCTTTTACAAAGAGATGCAAATTTGCATAACATATAGATATATTGAGTTTTCCGTAAACTCACCAAGTCATAATAGAAAATGACTGGAAATAACTCTTAACTTAGATCAAAAAGAACAATATTCCACTCTGAACTCCCACAGCAGAAGGCAATATACACCGGTGACAAGGTGAAGTTTTCATATAGAGGAGAGCAAGAAAAGACGTCAACGCCTCACACCAACCGCCCACCAAATTCCATGTCATATCAATCAATGGGCATAATCAATACCATATTAGTCAAGGATTTCTTAGCACTCCTCTGGACAATCAATTACTGGATGAAGATACTAGCACATTATATTCATTCAGATGCCTCTGAAATTGAGCCAGTCGGGCTTGCAGTTGTAGAATTCCTGCAGCCTTCTTTGAAAGAAGGGTATTTAATTTAGAGATATAAACATCTAGTTGATTGCCTGGTTGATCAGCTTCAACTAGCAAATACATTTCCTGCATAAAAATGAACAATTATACAAAGTTGGACCATAGTAGACAACAACTAAAATCAGACACATAAAAATTTTCACTTACCTCTCGAACCATGTCCATTGTCTCCTCCACTTGTTTACGATGAGCAGACACAAGATCTTCCTCTTCCTGAAACAAAAGCATATATATTTCACACAACATTAAATGACAGTTTAGAAAGGCAGCATTAGCCATTTAGAATGTAATCACCCGCAAAAGGTTGTTAAGATCATCATCTGAATGAGAGCTGTTTGCTTCAAAGGCTGGGAGATCCCTACACTTCTGCAGAGCATCAATCCTCCCCCTGTCCTCCAGAGCTGACATTTGGTGAATATCAAACTTATCATTCATTCGTGATCCTTTCTCTTGTTCATAAGCCTCTTCAGAGTAATCATAATCATCTTCAGTAAGAACATATTGATCACCTCTCTGACCCTTATAATAATCTGAATATACAGAAGCTAGCAAATTTTCCTCTACCCTTCCACTAGGAATACGATCCACATTAGAAGGTGGAGATGGCTCTCTTTCAATTTGTTTGGCCCATCCATACTTGTTTTTTTCAATGGGAACATCAGTTACATTATCCTCAAGTGTTACTTTATTTGGTAAAACTGAAGACAAGGGCAATACAGTTGAGTCTCTAAGGTTTGAATATGAAGATATTGGATCCCTTCTGGAGCTGTTTCCTTTTGATAGACTCTTCACCCTGGAATAATGTGTCAATCAGAGAATAATATAAGTGAAAAAAATAATAATAATAAGTACTCATAACCAGTGCCCCCCTTTTGGGGATTCCAGGGGCACGGGTTTACAGAAGCAAATACCTGTCAGCATAACGAAGCGTGTTGAGTGTATGTTCACATGAACCTGAGCTTGGTGAGATACAGGATATCATAACAGTGCGCGAGTCACCAACAAATGAATCTCTGAGAACTTCAGTTAGTTTACTCCCCCTAAATGGTATGTGACCCTGATCATTGTCAAGAGCTCTAATGCATTCTTTCAAAGCAAGTAAGCTTTTATTAATTTCTGCACCTTCCATTCTGCACCAATTTAAATGGAACTAACTATTCATCGAAGCCCACAGGTCTTCTGAATATTGTTATTCAAAAAATGTTCCAGAATACTAGGTCAAAGCAGTCATGCACTTTTTGGCAATATAAAAATCTTTTAGGGGCAATCAAAGGCTCCACACAATGCACGCTGCTATTGCTTCAAAGGACCATAATACAAGATTGTTTTAGTTTACAGAGAAGGAATTAATTAAAGGTTATTAAGGGATACCTTGTCTGTTTATCATTATCAGTAGTATCTGCTCCTCGCTCACTTCCTGCAAGATCTATGAAAGACAACTTTCCGACAAGTCGAGCAAGTTTTGACTCAGAACCATCAACTGATCTCTTAATGGCAAGCTGGAGTATAGCATGTGATCGAGAGGACTCTTCATTTGCACCAGTCGTACCAGTGCTCCTTGTGGCATTTCCTTTCTCAATCAGCTCCCTGATAGTCTCAACATGTGATACTTTATATTCTTGCAAACCCACTATGCACACCTGTTGTTTGCCATCCTCCCTCATGCAAAGCTTCCTGCATAATTAAAATTCCATGCAAGTATATAAACATGACACCAGTTTTTACTTTTGTTCCTAGCATAGCCAAAGACCACGAGGTGAAATAACTTACTTCCTATCATTTAGAAGATCAAAAACCTTCCCTCCATAGATCTCAAAGAAACTGACATACAACTGGAATCCTTGATTCCTATGCATCTGGTGCATCAACCTTAAAATATCTTGGGATGCTTTTAAGGGCAATGGTTGCATGGTGTATGTCTTTCCACTCCCTGAACATGGGAAAAAACATAAAGTCAAGCCTGTGCACAACATTCCAATGAAAAAAAAAAAAGAAACTAATTGAAAAGCCAAGTCATAGATAAAGATGTACTTCATTCCAAAATAACTTGCAATATCACCAAACTACATGTGAAGAGAGTGAAAATAATGATATCCCAGTTAAACTTATACTTTCATTTCAAGGCGAGAAATATATTGGACAAAGCACAAAAATCACCAGAAAATATTGAAGAATAATGTCCAGAACAAATTTCTATTTTTTCATATGCTTAATAAAGAAGTTATAAGTAACATATAGGCTATCCAAAGGGGAAAAAAAAAAAAAGGATAAAGAATAGTATTTAAATTTACAACAATATATTTAAGAGGTACAGTTTTGGACTAACTGTACACATAGAAAAACATTGGAAAAATAGAAAACATCCGTGTATTGATGTTGTTTGTTATCTGTTCCATGCTTTCAGAATACTTTCACATGGACATAGAAAATTGCAACAGTAGTAAATATTGCTACTCCTGCAAATACTTTCTAACAGCACATAAAAAAAATTATAAATATAACGTGTGAAAAAAATTGTCCCATGTATTGGATATTCAACAGCAAGCATGTGATAGCATCTGAATATACATTTTCCTTTTGAGGATACCCAAACTACTTGCCTGTTTGCCCATATGCGAAACAGGTAGCTTTTGTTCTTTGGAAAATTAAGGGGACTATCGGTTCCACAGTCTCAGAATATAACTGCAACAATAAGAATAGAAATACAGATAATACAGCTTAATTGCACTATAATGTTAGCCCAAGTCTAATCATAGACTCACCTCCTCATTTGTGACATCTTCATTCAGCACAGCATCAAAAACAAATTCATGTTTCTCAACATATTCTGTCAAGTCAACCTGCAAACAGCAGGAAATTAGACATTGAATTGCTGGCTCAACAGAACTGGATGGAGCACCCCGCTATCAGGCTGGTGGGGAGGGAAAAACAGCAGCTAAATTACTTAAATTGCTTATATGTTGTCGAGTTATAGGCTGAGAAAGATCATTTTCAAAATATAACTTCAAAAGGAAATTTATAGTTAAGATAGAAAGCTATCAAATGCATTGCTGAAAACATTGGGTCAACTCCCAGTGTCCATTTACAATATCACGAAGCCATTGATAATTAGCCAAATTCCAACAGATATTTGATAGAGAACTAACAGAAGAGAAGAATAGAAAGCATCCGTAAGAATGCTTGTAAAGAGGATGATTCTCCACGTGTGGAAAAAAATGCTTGTACAGAGGATGATTCTCCGCATGTGGAAAAAGAAAATTCCATATGAATATTGATACAAAAGATATAAGAATGATCCACCAGGTTCTCACCTTCAGTTTTGTTTCATGAACAGTGAGATAATTGGAATGTGGTTGTATGGTTATAATGTCTTCCTCTTTCTTTGCTATTTCCTTTTTGTTCAATGGTCTCTTGCGCACCTGCATTTGTCATTAACATCAAACAACTCACAATAAACGGCAATTGATTGGAGCCAGCTTTGCATTTTCTTCAAGTAGAATTCACAGTAGGCTACACAGTAAAAATTAATATGAGCATTTAATGGCATCAATAGACTTACCACAACTTTGATCTTAGCAACATTGTTGGCTCTTTCTTTATCCCCAGAGAAACTTTTAAGAAGTTTATTCTCTGGCACAACTCGGTTTCGATTTGCAAGTTTGTCAGTGGAGACATATGGTTCGGAGTCATTAAAATATTTACCATATACGGGCTGGAGTGAGTATCCTTCATCCGCTCTGGTAACGGGCATCTAGTTATGGAAGACAACAAATACAAACTTATCTCTTTTCATTAATTTATGTCTACCATTAGAAAAAACAGAGAGAAAAAAAAGATGTCAACTATGGGTTCATTCCATTCTTTGGTTGATATGATGATTTGATGTGATCACCCTCATCTGAGGTGGTCTTTTACGATATTTTGAGAGACCATTAATCCTAAAAGTGTAAATTAATAAGTAAATATATATAAAACAGTATACAAGCTTTGACGTCAATGACCGAAGAAGAATTGTAACTGAGCCTAATTTGCAAATGTTCCCCCCATGGAAATAGCAAATGAAAGTTGTAACTGTTCCGACCAAGCAGGCTAAATTTATCCCACACCATATTACATAATAAATTACCCTGGTCTTAAAACTCAATGAACCTCATCTAATCAATTACACCGACGTAAGTAAATAAGGAAAACACTATCTCGCAAAATAGTCCCAAAAATAGGCTAACCTCGGGTAAAAGCTCAGTATCAAAAGAATGCAGATCCAGCAAGCCAGGGCTGAGCTCGCCAGGCAACACGTGATCATCGACGTTCTTCCTTAGACTCGACGACCGCGAGCAAAACGGCGGCGGCGTTGCGTCTGGTGACTTCCTGCTCATTCTTCCTCCTCCATTCAAACCGAAGTCCTGTACATTAAACGAACCGTTTCGTCAAACTTCGACAGCCAAAACAAGAAACGAAGTTAAAGATGGAAGAAAACCTGTGAAGAAGTAGCATTTGAAGAGTGCAGCCATTTCGCGCTGAAGGATGAGTCGAGAAAGTTGTCTGAGTATTGACGCTGGTGATGCGCCGTCGTATTAGATCTCGACATCCGTCTCCCAACCAGGTTCATTTTCTCTCTGTAGATATCTCTCCCGATCGCTATTGAATTCCTCTCTCAGTATCAGTTTCAATCAGTATAAACGCAAACAAACTCTGCCGGCCGTACACTCCACAACAAAGTTTAAACAATTTTTCTTTTTTCCAGAGATTAAAAAAAAAAAGCAATTAAACAAATTTTTTGTAACTTTAATATATCTTTAAACGAAGAAAGAGTGCGTAGAGAAAATGATTTTGAAACTTTGAAAAGGATACCCGTGTAAACTCTCGAGGTGTTTGAACAGTTGTACGTAATGGAGAAAGGAATTTGCGCGTGTCTGCCACCGCCAACGTAGAGGGAAGACGACGCGTGGTGTGGCCCACTTGTTTTTCCGAGTTGGTGATAGGGAGTGGAGCATGTTCGTCTGCGTGGCTCGCTTTCTTTTGAATTTACGTGGTTATGAAACGGACTGCTGAACCACCTGAGTGATCGAGCGCGTGTGTTTAAGCGGTCAAGCACAGTAAGGAACTTGGTCTGTATGGTAAAGTGCCATAGGGGTCATGAGCAGAGTAGTTGGCCCTCACATCGTCGCTTAGTGAATCGCGGATCTGCGATTCATGATTCCGTCTGCAATATCTAACGTAGATCCTGGTCTCTTCCTTACGTGTGGAGCCCACTTGTCAATTGGATGGTTGCGATTCGGATGGTCCACGTAGGATCTTCAGGATTGTCGGGGATAAGCTCACGTCGTTTTGGATATCGATCAAGGAGGGAGGGAGGGAAAATTTAATTTGAAACGGAGCCTGTCGCACAAAATTTATTATAATTGTTGTACGTGGTGTTGTTTCCGTAAGATTTTCAAATGGAGTAGAAAATCATTCATTTAGGATGCTTTTCATTATGGGGAAAACTTTTTTTTTCCCGATTTTGTTTTTTATTTTCTCAAATTTTATTAAAAAAAAAACCCTTGAGATCTTGACTGCTATATGTCAATTCGATTTTCTTTATGACTTGGTCTTGGAGTAATTAAATCGATATTTTATATTTAAATAATTTATTATTTATTTATTTCAATTAGGTGTCATAGTGACACAAATTTATTGAATATATTTGTAAAAGTTAAATTAAATAAATATGATTAGAATATTTGATGATAATTAAGTTAGGAAAAATTGGTATCATACCACAACAAGTGTGACTATATTATTATTATTATCTTAGACAATAATGTAAACAAGCATCCGGTGGCATGATTGATAGTGTCATGTAATCGTTAAAATTCATAAATATATTTTAAATAAAATTATATATTATTGTCAAATCACTTATTATTTTTAAAATTATTAACACATCTAATCAAATATTTATTAAAAAATTGTGTGCTTTAATTAGTATTTAATTTATGTCAAAAAAAAAAGTAAAAATTGTCATTGTGTTAAACAAAAGAGTCATTTTTAATAGCGAACGATACTTGAAGTAATCGATTGAGATATTCTTGTAAAATTGTAATTTGGTTATGAACTCAATTGAAAAAAATATTTTTTTCAAACAAATATAAATAGGTTCCAAAATATATAATGAATTATGACATCTTTTAATTGTTCAAATATTATATTTGAATTATTGTCATATTATAATTTGTCACATGTATTGGTAGTAGAGATACTCTTTTTTGAAATTATGACAAAACTTTCACAATTTAGTCAACACAAATAATTTATTGATCGACATAATATCTATTATAAATTAATAATAGTATCTGATTAAAATAAAATATTGTCTGTATTAATATTGAATTTTCGTATGTTAATTGTCAACAAGTAAATTTCTCGTTTCAATTGTTGTTATATTGACTTTGCTTGCAAAATCACAACAATTAAGGGTGTTGATGTTTGCCCGACAAAACTCTTTGATATAAGCTAATGATTGAATGGACAACTCTTCAATATAAGTTAATATCTAAACTCTTTGATAAATGCAATGTTTAAAAATAGAATGAAGTATGAGAGAATTATAAAAAATGTGTATCTAATAAAAATTCTATAGCATACCAGTCACACTTTTCTTTGAAGTGAACTTACCTTTTATAAACTTTGAATGAGCAGATACCTCAACTGATGGATGATTACTCCAAATAATGAATTGTTGTTTTGTAATAATAGGCAATTATATCATGGTATTGGATAATTACTTCGCATTGTGAGCAGCTATTTAGTGCATGGCATGGTTGTACACTCCTAATTGTTGGATAATAGTAGCTATTTAGTGCATAGGATGGTTGTATACTCCCAATTGTTGGATAGTTAACATCTCATTCATTTGTTACTGGTAATATATGTATGTCCTTGATATTATGTATTGAATTCCCTGATTCTCGACCATTATTTTTAAATTACTAACTCTTATGTTGTCAATATAATTTGATGTGAATCATATAATTAATGATAATGTATTTATTATTTGTTTAATATAAATATCTCAGTGCTCAAATAAAGAGATTAATATTTAGTTTTTTGCTGATTTAGAATAATCTCTTTAAAAAAACTTAAATATATTGTATTTATTGAATGGATTATGAAATTTAATTATTTGTTTTGATTGAAATCACACTATCAAATAAAGTTCTGTACATCTATTAAGATTACTAAAAATTATAAAAATTTTATATTAAATATAAAGAGTATTTTTCAAATAATTTTCTTGAAATTTGATGAAATTATATATAAATACAAAATTTAAAAAAAAATTAACAAAAGGCATCTGCTAGCAATAAAACTATTTTATTTGACCGTGAGTTAATTAATTACAATAGTAAAATAATTAAAATAATTTTATATATAATTTTAAATGTTAGTTATATTTTTCATATATCTCCTATAAAATTTTAAAAACTAACAAAAAATTTTAAAATTTTTTATATTTTTTAATATTCAATTTAATTTAATAAATATATATAAATTAGATGCTAATTTTAATAAAATAATATTATAATTTGATTGCTTATTTAGGAATATAAACTATTTAATTCAATAAACATATATAAATTATATGATATGAATATATACAAATATACATTATAAATTATTTATTTGTATAAAATTATTTTAACTGTTATGAAATATTTTTATAATCATAGATATTAGGTAAATTATAAATGTTTATTTTCAAAAGATGAAAACAAGAGATTTTGTATTTTAAAAAATAAAATTTTTTATAAGACATAAATGAGATTTTACAAGTGTTTAGCCTATTCAATTCTTATTTTTAAAAAAAATTAAAATTTACGACTTAATTAATTTTAATAATTATAAAAGTATTTTACGACAATTAAAATATTTTTATACAAATAAGTAATTTATAATAATTATTTATATATATATATATTCATATTATATAATTTATATATGTTTACTAAATTAATAATTTATATTTACAAGTAGATAAGTAATTTATAATATTGTCTTATTAAAATTCGCATATAACTTTTATATATTTATTAAATTAAATTTAATATTAAAATATAACAAATAATTTTAAAGGATATTTTTTTGTTAATTTTTAAAATTTAAAAAGAAATATGTAAAAAAATATTATTAATATATAAATTTATTTTAATTAATCAATAATGATTAGATATAATAATTTTATTATTTAAAAATAATTTTTATTAATTTTTAAAAATTTATATTAATTTTATTAAATTAAAAAAAAAATAAAAATACCCCTTAAATATAAAAATGTTCAATTTTTTACCGGGAAGAGTCGATCTAAGCGCCATATTAAGGTCACGGTTCGGAAGCGCGTGGGTTCAAATTCTACTCATTGCACAAATTTCATTTTTATTTCTTCTCACGGCCTGCGGTGTAAATTGTCAAATCTGAATCCCAAAACTTCGCAGCCCGCGCCTTTTTGAATACCACCATTTTCTTGTTCCTTTTCCCTTTCAGCAGCCAAACCTCAAATCTTGAAATTCCCCGAGAATAGCCAAAAGGCAAGAAGAATAAAAAATGGCTCAAGCCGCGAGGCTAAATCTGAGAATGCAAAAGGAACTCAAACTTCTACTCACCGACCCGCCTTACGGCGCCTCGTTTCCCTTCCTCTCCGCCGACTCTGACCTCTCTTCGTTGTCTACAATCAACGCCCGTTAGTTTCTCAATTTGTTCTTTATTTTATTTTTTTGTGGTTCTGGTCTAATACTCACATCACGTGGTTTATTTGTTTTCGGTGTTGCAGAGATTGAAGGTCCTGAGGGCACTATATATGCTAGAGGGGTTTTCGAGGTCAAAATTGAAATACCGGAAAGGTGTTGTTGGATTAGAATTGTTGTTTCCTCGATTGTACTGTTGATAGAAACTGTTTGCTGAATCTTGTTTCACTTTTGGGTTGAAGGTATCCATTTCAGCCTCCGAATGTGACATTCGCTACACCAATTTATCACCCTAATATTGATAATGGAGGTCGAATTTGCCTTGACATTCTCAATCTTCCTCCAAAGGTCAGTCCCATCATTGTGAATTGGTCTTCAAATACGACGGATGCTTTAATAGATTGGTAGTTCATGGTTTAGAGTACAATGTCTTTAATTGCAATTTAGTTTAGAAATTTGGTGTTGTTTTTCATGAGTATTTCAGTGATTATTGGTATGCTATGTGAATGTTGAATTTTACGTTTGAACACGTTTTTGCTCATAAACCTGTCGAGAACTAGAAATAGAAAATTGTACCGAATTCAAAGCGAAATTGCTTTATTTTCCAAAGTTTCTTGCTTTTTATATTTCAGCTCCTTCTCTGCATTTGGCAGCAAACAGTTTGTGACTGTAATTGGAATAGGAATTGTAGTTTGTTTTTCTCAAAAAATTATGAACTGTCTTGATTGGGAAACCTAAGGCTTCATTCCATGGTATAAAATATACTGTTATGGGATTTTTTTTTTCCTTGGTGCTGTGGCCAACAAGGTAATCAATGTCTCTGTTGGAAGCTTCCTTTTCTATCTATATTCTTGCTATTTGGCATTTGGTGATGGAAGGCTGACCTTATAATTTTATGGCTCACTAGATCCCTGTAAGGGGACTGGTTACCCCGCGAGTTTTTGTAGGAACCACCATTTTGTCTTAGCATGATAAGTTAGTATTTCTTGTGATGATAGCCAGAAGGTTAACTTTAGTTTTCACTACTAGGGAAATAGTTAAATTGGCAAATTGAATGAACATTTGTAACATCATGAAGTTGTGCTTTTCATTTTCACGTTTAATTTCTCTTTATTCAATTGAATTTGCTGTGAAACCATAAAGTTTTACTTCTTTTATAACTCTAATTTATGACAAGGCTCAGGATATTATCCAAACAGGGGGCATGGCAGCCATCATTGAATATTTCAACTGTACTAACTAGCATAGGGTTGTTATTGAGTGAACCAAACCCTGACGATGGACTAATGTGTGAAGTGGTAAGTGTTAAATGCTCAGATTAATTGGCCGCTATTGTGGTTTAAGAGGTTCCTTTGATGTGTGGTATGTTTGAGTGGTGCAGAGCCGGGAGTATAAATATAACAGACAAGCTTTTGACCAAAAAGCAAGATCCATGACTGAGAAATATGCCAAGGCAGGAGTGCGTGGGAATAGTTGCAGCACTCAAGGCATTCAAAACTTCAATCCAGGCATGGTATGTTCATGTAAAATTGGTTTAATGTTACATTTTGGAATATGATTTTCCTTAATTCTGAAAATTTTTGCTGCAGACAGAATTTGCAGGAGCAAAGGAGTCAGGACTTGAAATTGATGAATTAGTTTTGAGTCATAAGAAGCCACGTGATGTTAGCTGGAAGTTGTCATTGGAGTGTTCAAGCTCAATCCAAACTAGGGACAGTGATGCTGAGGTGAATGAGGTATATAACAACCTTTTATTTTTTCTTGGAAACAAGATGGGAACTAAAAGAAAGAGAAAGGAAATACACATTACTCTTGCTGACCTCTCTCTATGTTTGAAAACCAGGTGGAAGCTAAAGAAAAAAGGAAGGAGGTAAAAAATACTGTTGATGAATGCAATTTGAGGCGACAGAAACTATTTGGAATTAGGCGGAAGCTATCACTGGAGTCCTCATGTCAAATTCAGAAGAGAAAGGGCCATGAAAATGAGAATGTGGTGGCAAACCAATCCTCGCTCTGTGGACCCCCAACTATTCCCACTGCATATTCAGGGTCATCAGTGCCGCAGGATGACATCTGTAACCAGGAAAAACATCATTATCATCAAGCCAATGAATCAAGCAATGGATGCATAAGAATGAATTCGGAGCAGCCTTGTGAGTTTAGCCAAAAAAAGGTACCTTTGGACACTTCTATAGTTAGTGATGGCTATAACGAGAAAATGCCTATTGAGTCTCAAGTATTGCCCTCCCAGACTTGTTCGAATGCATCACACGGGTCTTCATCAATGTGCCTGCTTGTTAATGGTAATGTACAACAGCCTCACAAGGATTTTATCGGTAGAACTGGAAATGGCCGTAGTAATAAAATATGTAAGAGGATAAGCTCAGATGGTAAGAAGCTCTCACTAGGATTGAAAGGCTCATCACAGGGACGGGAAAAGGATAATAAGGAGAATGTGCTTCCTATTCATAAACTACCTGTCTCAAGCCCCAAAAGCTGTTCCAGAAAGAATGAGATCGGGCGAAAACTGTCTCTTGGTCCTCTGACCCAGTTGCAGGGAAATACTGATAATAACATTCAGTTGCTTTCACAGAACCTCTCCATGGCTACACCTACATCCTTACTCTTAGAACAGCATCACGGATGTGATGAAAAGCAGTCTAATCTAGATGATGATGCAAAGGGTACTGGAGAAAATGAGCAACGACAAGCAGGATCACCAATATCTGAAGCAGTAATTGTTCTAGATAGTGAAGACAGCGAGGAGGAGATTGATGGAGCTTCAAGGTCCAAATTGTGGCTCACACGGAAGCGCAGGGGGAACTGGAGAGAATGCGTTTAACTTCCTTTACCAAACTTATGCACTAATTCTATATAATCCCAGTTAACAGTTGTCCTGATCATGTATCTAAATTTTGTGGGTTGTTCTCCTTGGGCATTTTCGTTTGGTGTTTGTTATGTTTCTCTAAACAATGACATCTGCAAATCATGAATTCTGTTAAATGCTTACATCCACCAAAATACGGAAACGGTGGGCCTAAAAGGCATCTCATCCACATTTCCAATAGTAACGGGCTTGTTAAATTGAACCGACTGAGGCCCGTTCCACACTTTACATGGATAATAGTGTAAGCTTGGCTGTCGCCAGGCAAGGAGAGGCGGTCGAAGAACTGATGGCATCGTTTCGCTGTCTATCTACAGAATCGACATCGAAAACCCTAGCAATTGTTCCCCCATATGTGGCCTTCACGTCATCGTCGTCGGAGTCAGGGAGACACAGTTGCAGCTGCTCGCTTGTCTCGATGCCGATTTTCGGTTCTAACCGTCTGATTTTAAATAATCGGAGGGCACAGAGGCAGGTCGTGCGTATGGCACCCGAGGAAGAAAAATTGACTCGCCGGAATCCACTCGATTTCCCTATTGTAAGATTAACTGTTTTAATTATGCTCTCGAAATTCAACTCCTTTAATTGATTAATTTAATCTTTTGATTTTTGTTCCTGCGGTTAGCTCTAACTTATTAAGCTTAAATTTGAAATTTTGGCTACAAAAGGATTGTTGTTAGATATCTTGATTCTCTCTGTTTCAATATTGGTCGGTTACTTAGATAGAAATAGCATTTTGAAGCTAATAAGATAGCATTTCGAAGACATAATTGTAGAGATGGCTTTCATTTTTGTTAAATCCTCAGAGATTGGAATTTTGCCAAGGGCGCCATGTGATTGATACCTACGCTGTCTGTGAGTGGTTTTGGCTTGTAAAAAGAGCTTTCAAATAATTAAGAGCTAATTGTTTTTACTGTTAAGTGTGTGGGTAAAATAATTGATGAAAATAGTTCCCTAACTGCTTCTAAATCTTTTTATAGGTTAAATTAATTGCTTAAAAATATTTATTATTGGAGTTGTAAAGATGTTCTTGCAAAATGCTCTAAGTGCTTCTATAGAAAGCCTTCTTATTTAAAAATGTTTTTACCAAGCTCTTAAAGGTATTGTTGTGTGGCATGCTTAATTGTTGTATTCCATTTATTTACGAAAACCATCAACTGAGGTTGAATGGTTGGTTATGAGGGGAATTTGGTAAATAAAGCATGCATATAGCTTCTCAGTGCTTGTTAAGTGATTAGCTTTTGTTTTAATAAATTGAATTTCCTATAAGTTTGATTAGTTGAGAATTGATTGGAGTAGTTTTACTCTTTTGCTCTGAATGTTGATTGTAATAGGTGGGGGTGGTAAATAATGTCTATTAATGGACATGGCAGGAGTGGGAGAGGCCCAAGCCTGGTCGTAGACCTGATATATTTCCTCAGTTTAGTCCAATGAAAACACCATTACCACCACCATTGCCATGCGATCCTCCAGAAGAAGACGAGGAAGAGGAAGAAAAGAAAGAGAAAGAAGAAGAGGAGAAAGATCCTGAGAAGGAAGAACCAGAGAAGCCCGATATGCAGTAGTATTTTGTAGATAACAGAGCTGGACTTTGGGTTCACTAAGCTAGAGATTGTCACTAATTGCCTTATATGCTGTGTTCATAAAGTCTGATGGTGCGATACTCATATCAAGAACATGCTGCTGAAGGTGATGATCCTCCCATTCTGCGGAAAGGGTGTCCAAACCTCTCCTTGGAATTTCTATTTTGTTATAGTTTCAAGCAGTATAAGAGTAGTTACTTGAGCGATTTTGAAATGAGATGTAAGCTGGTATTTTCCCCGGAAATCTTCCATTCCCATCTTTTCTGTTTGGTTATTCTTGCAGCTTAGAAAGGTTCGTCTTTTGAACATCAGTTGACTGAGTAGTCAAGAGGCTAGTTTACAAGAACAGCTCGCTTCCGTAAATTCCTCTTGTAACAGTCTTCTACCTATTGCCCTAGTAAAAAGAACATTTTCACTATCAAAGATGAGGCAAATAATGATCTAAATAATGTCATTTTGAAATAATCTCACGTATTGCATTATGACTTTTCAATTTAGTACTATTGATCTTTGGTATAATCTCACGTCAAAATAAGTAACTTGCATCGTCAACAGTCAATTTTACATTGGTGCCTTCCACCACCTACCGATTTCATGAAATGTAGTCAATTTGTATTGTGATTCATAACCTAATCGCAAGACTTGTCTTTTTATCTCGGCAGTGTGTTACAAAACCCTAAAATTTATCCCAAGTATTGTTGAATGATTCGTTGCCCACCTAAATTATGATCTAGTTATAAGTCACGCATGATAATATTTATATATTAAGCTTAGAAGTCTCTCAACTAAAAGATACTAGCAGGCAAGCTAGCTTGTTGTAAGACTCTGCATGGACGGTTAGGTGAAGAATGTCGGTTGAAGATTGGCAGCTGGACTGGAAGATCCTTAGAACTCAAACCCAAATGCAATGTCTCTCTCTCACTCTCTCTTCAAGACCAGTACCACCACCACCACTCCATTTCGAAGAGTTCATAATTCTCCTGGGTCTTCGATTACTCACCAGATCGAGCCATGGTACGCTCATTACATTTCTGTGATCATTCATTCCTCAATTAGCTGGCTTGTGCATGTACATACTTGTATTAACACGTTTCCTTGCAGCAGTCTCTGAGGCTATTGATGTTCCGCTCTCTGGTGAGGCTAGTAACGTCGCTGGTAAACGATACTGCTGCTTCAGTAACAACTCTGTTTTATTACAGCGAACTTCTCCCTCAGAATGATGTTGTCTTGGAAAGAATGGTCCGGCATGAGTTACTCGATCAAGAAAATTACCTTTTCCACTTCCTCATTAACTTCTTAAGATGCTTTTGGTAGATCTACGTACACAACTTCTAATTCTTCTTGATTGATTTCTCTTCTCTAAGATTTCATTCCACTCAGTCTTCAACCATTTTTCAAGACAAGCAACGTTTAGAATATGTTCGTAGCTGTTCATTTCTAACTAAAGTTTTAAAAATACAATATCCCAGAATGGATCAAAGTTACAATGCCTTTAGTGAAGTGTGAGACGAGGAACTGTATTTTTTTTTTTTTTGTGCAATTTTGTTCAAGGCCTTTATTCCAAATGTTTGCGTTATGAACAAACAATCACCATGAATTATTTTTTTTGTTTGAAATTGGGTTTCAAATGTACAGAACTCCAAGTGCATGCATAATGTGTAACACCATACTTGCAATGGTGATCTTAAGATAATCAGACACATGCCACTGACTAAGTTCTTTAAATTTGATACAAAATTAGGGCTTTATATTATACAAAAATTATTTCTTTTTTGACAAAACATCAAATTCCATATGGACCACACTTTAATAATTTGCACAAGTCCTCAAAATTCAAACCTGGCCAACATAAATAAAAATTTTTCATGTCAATTCTTTGTCCATATTAGAATCCTTGCAAGAGACATAGATTGTACCCATAGAACATTGCTTGTGTCATAGACTTCAATTTTGCTTTTCAAATTTATTTACAAAAATAACTTAAAATTTTCTATAAAACTCTATGCTAACTGTTGTAAAGAATTTTAAAGCATCAAAAATTAATCTAATCTCAGTTAGATGATTCTATAAGTAATATAATAAAATTATTTTATTTTGATAAATACAACAAAATAAATGATAACGGTAAAATCAAAATTTTCTTAATTATTATTTAATAAATATCGCATTAGTTGACACGTAATTTTTGAATCCGAATTTATAAAATATAATACTATAAATAGCGCTTAAATGTCAATTTTGGTAAGTAACCTATGAGTTCCAGCCCAGCCATTGTCTTAGCTTTTCTCTTTTCAACACTTGATTAATTTTGAAGTAAACAAAAACAATAATGTAATACCATTACCCTTTTTTAAGCTCGATGGAAAATCCAATACCCAAAATGTGACTGCCGTTTTGCTTTTTATCCCATCTACAAGTTTTATAAATAAAATATTTCATCACCATGACATAACAAAATTGTAATAAACAATAATATTGTCCTTTGTCATCGAATTATTCTTAGAACAAAATTTGGTCGGGCTGACGTGGAATTGCATGTTAACGGCAATCCGTCAGACAAAACTGCAATTTTATTTCAAAGTCTTTTCCTTTGGATTTACGCATTTAGGACAACTTGATAACGGAGCAAGACGTTGGCTTCTCCGTAAAGAGAAATGGAACAACTGTAGTTAAGACCGTTAATACAGCCGTTGCAATTCTTTGTTTTTACAGCCGGACAACGGTTCTGCGCTCTAAACACTTGTGTCTGGCGGGCCCAACCCAAAAAAGAAATAATAATTAAATAAATAAAATTCATTTAAAGTCTGAAGTAATTGATACGTGCGGTCCAGCTCAGCAGATTCCTCCAAAATCACGATAGTTTGTCTTTTCATCTAGCGGCCACGATCTACCGTGTACTCAACCCATCACTCCGCCTTATGCGGCCGCAACTAATCGAATTGCATTATATCACCAAAATACCCTCCACAACTCTTAAAATGTCGACTCTTTTCTAGTGTTTCGTTTCCAGAAAAAGGGTATTGTCGGAAACCTAAATTGCAGATAATCCATTAGTTGAGTTCGGTCACCCCTGCAGTTGGCTATCTAAACACTCCGCTTTATGCGGTCGTACCTAATCGAATGGCAATATATCATCAAAATACCCTCCACAATTCTTAAAATGTCCGACTCTTCACAAGTGTTTCGTTTACAGAGCAAGGGTATTTTCGGAAACATAAATTACAGATACGTCCATTAGTGTTGAGTTCAGTCTCCCTGTAGTTAGCTATCAAAAAGTGTCTTAAAAACATATTGCAACAAAAACAATGTCCAAAATGTTTTGATTTTGATTTTGATCTCTCCTGGCATTTCGTCAGTGGCGGATCTGACAATATCTTGATTTTGCTTTCCGTTTGAAATTTGTTCATATTTTTTTTGAAAAGAAGCTGCAACGGTCACTAAATCTTTTCGAGCTACCGAGACGAAGATGCTGGACGGACTGTTAGGTCGAGGTTTTGCCTCTAAATGGTTCGTGCTCTGATTTTTCTCTCTGTGTTGTTATTTTTTTTAAATGTAATCTGTTTGTGGTTGATGTGCGTTTTTGTGACAAATTTTTTGACAGTAAGCCGTTGATAAAACTGATCAAGAATCGGATCGATGTGATTAGAAGAAAGAGGAATGCGACGCAGAAGTTTTTAAAGAAAGACATGGCTGATCTGCTGGCGAATGGACTCGATATTAATGCTTATGGCAGGGTATTTTTATTTGCATTTATAGCTTTTCTTGATTTTTTTTTTAATTTTTGTCTTTTGCTTTTTGGTTTTTAAATTTCAATTTCAAATTTTAATGTAGTTGTTCTTGACTTGTTTGATTTTTCGCTTGTAGTTTTCGAATGTTTTGAAATTTTAGGATTTGTTGATTTTTGTAAGGCTGGCGTGTCTTGATTTTGTGGCAATTTAAGATCTGAATGTAGTTTTCATGCTTGGTAATGTTGTGAAACAGGCTGAAGGGCTTCTAGCTGAACTGAACGTTTCTGATTGCTATGATTTTATTGAGCAATGTTGCAATTTTGTATTGAAGACTCTTTCACTCATGCAAAAACTTAGGTAATCGTGGTTCTATTGCTTTTGTTGCACAGTGTTATCATTTTGTATCTAATTCAATTTATTCTTACAAGAAGATGTTCAAATCGTATGTGACATCCCAATTTCTGTCCATCTATCTGTAGTTGTATATGTATGCATGTAGAGTTTTATGTCCAAGTCCTACTCGAGTAATAGTACTGTATGTCGTAATTGTAACATGTTACTAATTTTGCATTCCACGTACAAGTGTGGTTGCAACATTGCAATGGCTTTGGTGATGTTGAAAGTTAGTGGTTTGATGTTCCACAGTTCTAGCTTGGCATTTCTCCAGTGTCAATACTGGGATATCTATACTGATATTGTAGAAAAATCCATAAGCAGTAATTCCAGTGAGAAGAAACTAGATGCTCTATTGAAGTGAATGCCAGAATTCTACTTTGGTTGGAGGCTCATTGGCGAGTCCTTTAGCAATTATATCCTAAAAAGAGTTAAGCATGAGTGTGCTGTTCAGAGTTTCATGGTTCCAGTTGTTGGAGTTCGTCTGTATGAACGCATCTTTAATCAATTTGGAAGGAGTAATTACCTAAGGTCATTGACAAGTCTTTTATTAATTATATCCTGAAAGAGTTGAGCAAAATATGTTGCTCAGAGTTTCATAGTAAAAATTCTTGGAGTTTGTCAGTAATTACCTGTGCAAAAATGAAGCATGCAGTTGAAACTTGATAGGCCAGAGGATATCAGTAGATGATGTGATTATATGACTACGTTTGTCCTATTAATGGTTTTATTCTTGTAAGAGGCACAACAAAATGAAGATAAACTGTAGCAAATTCTAAGTGGTTTAGGTTGATTTTGTTCTTACATTGTCTTTGTATCTCAAATTGAGAGACTTTTCCCTTTATAGATTTTATTCACTTTTATGCTTACTTCATGGTTGTCTTCACAGCGACTGCCCTGTAGACTGCAGAGAGGTTGTATCATCCCTGATGTTTGCTGCTGCGAGATTTTCTGATCTGCCAGAGTTGCGCGATCTCAGGCAAATATTCCAAGAGAGATACGGGAATTCCTTGGAACACTTCGTGAATCAAGAGGTAGTTTTCCATACATCCCTAGTTACTTGAGACTTTATAAATTGATTACTATATTTTTTATGACTGCCTTCTTAATTCTCATTACTAGTTTGTGGAGAAATTATCTTCAAATCCAGCTACAATGGATAAGAAGGTTCAGTTAATGGAAAATATTGCATCAGAGTTTTCCATAAAATGGGACTCCCAGGCTTTTCAACGGAGGATGTCTAAACCCTTTGCATCTGTGCAGGTATGTCCCTCTATATTTTTGTTTCATGATTGACATCGTTATCAGGTAGAAAACGAAAGCAAAAATAGAAAATGGTCATACTCTTTACAGTTTTCAGTTGATTGAAAATACTGCCCCTTTCTGTTGCTAAGATATTTGCAATCTGTGAATATGGTTGCAGGACCAACCAAAAAACTATGGATCTTTAGCTGTCTCCAATGATAAATATAAGCCAATTAATGGCAAGGATGCTATTCCAACGGAAGCCAGATATGACATTTCACATGAAGCTAGGATTGAATGTGCAAGTGATGGGTACAGATTGCAGAATGGCAAAGAGGGTAATGTCTTAAATAGAAATGAGCTTATCTTTCACCCCAGACAGGTACCCTCAAGCAATGGATTCAAGCCACTTGATGGCAGGGAAGAAAATATACTGAAAATGGGCGATCACGACATTTCACTCCAAGGAAAGCAAGAAGTCATTGGTGATAGGCACGAAGCTTGGAATGGAAAGGAGGATACCATCCCAAAAATGGTTAGAGGAGGCAGTTCAACGCATGGAAAACGAATAGAGTATATTGACAGTACATTCAAGCCGCATGGTGGTAGGGAGAATGCTGTACCAAGGAGGGAAAGCAAGGACAGTTCAGCTTATGGAAAGCCTTTTATAGCACCTAGTAATACAGGACAGCATGTAAAGGGTGATGGACAGGACCTGCTTGATTCTGATAGTTGTGGTGGCCAACACAGTAACACAAATTTAAGGAAAATGCAGGAGGAAGAAATAACAAAATTGAAAACCTACTACAATAATGTCCTCCCCCCTCCTTATGTCAAATCAAAGGATGCCACTGTCAAATCCAAGGATAGCAAATATGGAGCCAATTTAGGATCTTCACATCCTGGCTTTGATGGTAATGGAGTTCCTAAAGATCCTTCAGTGCATATCAGAGCTTATTCTGGTGATAGATCAGAGAAGATCCAATTAGGATCAGATCATCACGAACATGAGAGGGATGTAGTTGGAACTGCAAGAGTTAATTGTCATGATGAAGAGAAAGATAGTCACTATAAGGATGACAGTGCTGTTAACTCTATACCAAAACCAAGATCAGTCAGGAGGAGACACCATAAGTCAGCATCTGGTCATGACAATGTTGGTAATGGTGGAGATGCAGAAGTTGTAAAAAGAAAATCAAGAAGCAGGAGAAGGGATGACACAAGACGAGGCCTACAAATCTTGTTTGATGATGAGCAGTATCAGAATGACGAAGAGGAAAGGAAAATGGATAAACTTTTGATGTATTACAGTACGAAACCATCAACATATGAACATGGATTACTGAGAAGAAAGTCCAAAAGTCGACATGCACACCATGGGGCCAGCAATGCAGGTGAAGCACCTCAAACTTTAAGTAAAGATGTATCTGATGAGATGTCAGAGATGGTTCCTCCTCCTGTTCGATCAATTTCTCTCCCTCACGAACAAAGAACTCCTTCAGAGGCAAAAAAAGTGTTTGCTCGTGCTGCTTCCTTTCAACCAGATAGGTCAAATGAAGCTCGGCATGTGCATCCAAAGTTACCAGATTATGATGATTTGGCTGCACGCTTTGCAGCGCTGAAAGGGAGGTAATTCATTAGCAATTGTACTCTGTATACTCAGTGGCATAATATCATCCCGGTGGTATTCTTCCAGCTTTGTTTTCCTGAGTTGAGTTTGTTGCTGACTGTAAAAGAAGAAGGGGGGTTGGGTTCTTCTTCATCACTAATAAGCAAAATGCTCCCACAAGGTCGTCTTTTAAAATTGCAGTAATTTAGTTATAGGAGTGAAGTTCTGCATACATTTGAACTGAGATTCTTTTCAAGATCTTCGCATTGCATCAATAGCATGTATACTTAATTTCCATTAAATTTGCAGAGCCTACGATTGTAAAGTTGCCATATTTGCGTGTACCTTGAATTGATAGAAACCGAAGAGGTATGTATCTATTGTATTTCTTGCACTAAATTTGTTGTCTGTGCTAGTTTCATTTCTTACTTCTGAAATTTATCTGCTGATAATGTCGCCTTATATATACATAAAGAATGGTAGGGAATTCTTTGGCAAGGGTTTTGTCTTTTTGTCGGTTTTTTTTTTTAGCACAGTTTGCAAAGTGTTACTGCAATTGACCATTATGACCTCGAATGCCAGAAAAACCCTACCAGTTGAGAACAAAAAAATCCTTAAATTCCCATGACCAATGCCCTTAAAGATTCGCTTCCCTGTCTCCTTTCCCTGTCAAAGGTAAACGACTGTTTCCCGCCAAAAAAAGTTTTCCTCGCTCTTCTTTTGTTACTGTCCATCTTATTTTACTGCCTCCGTTCCAAGCATCGCAGAGAGAAAAGAGAGAGAAACAAAAACGCAGAAGCAGAGATGAAGGGCACATCCAAGGTAATAATGGGAGCAACACTGGTAATGGTGGCGAGCCTTGCTATTGTGTTAGGTCTAGTCCTGGTTCTGTTAGTTGAGCTTTACTGCTCCTTATTGCTCCGCAGGCGTCAGCTCAGAAACACCACCACTAACACTTCTTCTTCTCGGCCTACACATACCCAAGAACAATTAGCCAGTCCTCTCAGTAGCTTCTATGCACAAGGTGTTCTTGATGCCCCCAGAAGCTGTCTCTTCCCTGCCGTTTCTTCCAAAGAAAACAAGGCAGAAATGAACCACCAAAACTTTCAGCGTCATCATAGTGTACTTGATATCCATACCCAAGAATCAAACACTAGCCCTCACCGCTCAGGTATCATATCTCCATCATCTCCGTCAACTTCCTTTATCACTTCACCTCAGCCAATTCAAGAAGCCACAACTCAAGTTGGTTCTAACACTGCTTGTGCTGACAAAGCTTGTGGTCGTGGCGTTGGCGCGGATCATTTTGTCTACATATCGAATCCCATTTACGACAATGATGCAATCAGGTTGAGCAGGGCAGATACTCCATTTGAAACTCCGGATACATCGCCTTCACGTTTAGAAACCGGTGGTTCTGCCAGCGAAGAAGAGATAGCTCAGCTATCACCGTCTAGTCCAGACTCGGTGCCAAACACACCTCCATTGACTCCGATGAAGAAGCTCCCAGCACAAGCGTGTTCGGTTTCTTTGAGAGATGCCAGGTCATTAGGCAATTCAGGTAGTGATTCCGTCAGTAACAATGGCCTTTCTTCATCCTCTTCCGGTTCTCCAAGCACATCTCCTTCATGGTGATTATTCAATAATCTCTTGCAAAACTAATGTGAAAGTGAAAGTTCTGCTTCTGCACTTACTGTGTTTTTTTTTTTTTTTTTTCCTTTTGGGGGTTGGGTTTTTTTCTTTTTGTGAATACAGTGGCAGAGATGGTCCTAGTGCAGCACATCTTTTCTTTGCAGGCGTGGTAATGGCTCGTTCACCCAGGCCAGGCCAGGCCACGGCTATGCAAATTGAAATTCTTACCCACTTTCTTTCTTACTTTGCACAGTTGCCTATTTGTTTTATTTGCGTGTGTGGGTGTTTTTGGAAAGATGTTTGTCACTTGTATCTAGCAATAGAAAAAGAAAACGAGCCTCAGTTTTGTTTTGGGATTGTAAAGATGCATGTGAATTGACTAGAGAAAGGACCAACAAATTTACAAGCAAATACAATAACAGATCTCTGTTTTTGAGGGGCCTCGTGCGCTGATTTCTATGCCAAAGAAACAAAAAACTGTCACTTGCGAGGTTTTTGTCCACTTATTACAATGACATACTCTTGTAGTTGTTGGTATCCATAAGCTATAATAAGGCAAGAAGCTTCAGTTTCTGTACTGCTTGAATTTACCTTTATTATTCTACCCCTGGAATGGCTTAGTGATTAGGGTACTTCTTAGATTTCATACTTGGTGAATCCACCGTGTTAAAAATACAACATTGCCCAATCTGAGCTATCAATTTGCTCAAAACATGAATTTATGATTAGTTTGGATCTGATCTTAACTATACCATAGAAGAAAATCATACACAAGATAAAGGAAATTGGAAGCCTAAAAGATACAAGGAATAATGCATCCATGCATCAACTATTGGTTAGTAGCAAGATAAGCACAACAAATATGAACTCAGTTGCTAAAGCAAGGGAACTACATCAACTGCCAAGACAAAATGCTGAGAAATATGTTTATTGCTGTCTAACAGAACAATTGAAACAATTGAGTTCAACAAAACACAGAATTAAAACCTCAATGATAGGTACAATGGATTTACCAAATTGCAAGATACAGGGATAATATGTTTTCCAAAGAATAAGTTTTGAAATCTCCAGCAGCAGCTACAACAACAAACCCTGGTGCGGATGTAAAAGAATTAAGGCATATGGGTAAAAATCACTTGCTTCAGTTCAATGTAACAACATCAGGCTGCCAAAAGAATGATTAAATCTAGTCTTCCTGTTTTTTTGTCCTAAATCTAGTCTTCCTGTTCTGTTGTCCTAAGTGCCTCATCAGTCACAAAAGCTTCAGCCCAGATTCCAAATCCTGTAAGGTGATTGTACGCAATTCATCAGTGTCTATACAGTCAAAACCGAGCCGAAGATCCAAATTTTCCCTTGCATTGACTAGCATTGGATCCACTAAACCTCCATTCATCTCCTTGCGCTGCTTTTCTGTTGTTTCTCTCTCTATGAGTGCTGCAATTGCATCCATGGTACAAGTAGAATGCAGTTTAAATCCATATAACAAGCTATCCTCTGATTGGTTGCTCATCTTGATATGGAGAATCTTGGCTAACTCTTCAGAATTGAAATCGTTGAAATAAAAAAACTTGGTCACTCTTCGACAAAAGCCTTCATTAGAAGCAATTACGCGCTTCATTGGTTCACTATAGCCAGCAAATATGACTATAACTGTTCCACTGTCCATAACAGACATGATCTCTTCTAAGGCTTCAATGCCATAGTCCTTGTCATCTGCTTTCTGCATGGGTATTAATCGGTATGCTTCATCCACAAAAAGAATTCCTCCCTCAGCTTCTTTAATCTGGGCATGATAGGTCATATATTAGTTTGTTTTACCTTTCTCTCTACCAATTAAAGTAAACATATAATTTCTGAAAGAAAATGATGCACCTTTCTTCTAGTCTTTGGCCCAGTATGACCAACAAATTCACCAACCAAATCTGTGCGCTGTACTTCGGTTACCCTGTCAGTAGGTAGAATTCCCACCATATGGAGTAATCTTCCAAGAATTCGAGCTACCATAGTTTTACCTGTTGTTATGTGATTAATCATGCACTTTCATACTTAAAGCCAAACAAGATCTAACACAATGAGAGACATAATTAGAGGTAACTAAGAATACAAATCAACCCACTAAGTGTCCATCCATCATTCCTTATCTTCAAAGCAAAACTTTGATCCCTCAAGTGAGTATTGACAAAAAGATAAATAAAAGCTGTGACAAAACAATAAAGGACATGAATTCTGAAAATGTATTACCACAAGAACATCAAGGAACAAAATTAACAACCATGACAAATATAGTACTGGGATTGGTGAGCCCATGAAGTATGGTCCAATAAAAAGTGAAAGGAGATAATGAGTACACTTGGTCAACTCCACACCTATGTGTTGAAGATTTCTGAAAATGCAGGTATGAATTTACGCGGTTCTTCTGCACTGACAATCTAAGCTAATAAATGCATATCAAGAAACCACCAATATGATGATTATATAAAATCAAGCTGGAAACTAAAGGGAAGAAAAGGATGAAGAAGAAAACAAGAAACTAATTTTTTAAAGGAAAAAATGACAACGAGAATACCAACTAGCAGGAACATTTACACATACAAGAAACATTAGTATTCAAAAAATAATCAGCAACCAAGTACCTGTTCCAGGATTGCCAAGGAATGCCATATGTGGAGGTCTTCTAGCGCCAAGTTTCAACCCAAGGGCTCTGCGCCTCTCATCCAGAAGCATCCCCTTTGCCCATTTCCGAAGTTGTACCTTGAGCTCATGCAAACCCACAATATTTGATAGTTCATTTTCAAGTTCATCCATCTTAGCTTTAGTTTCGCTGCATGCTTCAAGTGCTCTTCTCTTTCGCTGTTCTTCACTGTGCCAGTGTAATAATTCACGCAACTTCGCACTTCCTGGGCCATTTGAGAGATGATCCAGAGGAGTTTTGCCCTCCTGCAATTAAAAGGTTACACCAATTACTACAACATGGAAAGAAAGACGATTTAAAAATTTAAAACACAATGAGTAATTGCAATCATAGTACATTGTCCATAGCACTGCAATCAGCATAATACTCGAGCAATGTCTTAACAGTTGAGTAGTCTTCAGATCGAATTGAGTGCCACACAGAAAGGTGCAATGGTGTCATCCCATTCTGCATGCATAAGACAAGAAAAAATAAAGAATTTTGATAACAAGTTGCACCTACCACAATCCAGTATAAACCAAAAGGTCAACCAAAAAGGGAGAATGTAGTTACAAGAACACACGTTAGCTTTGGCTTCAATAAAAGCACCACGAGCAAGAAGTAACTTTGCAGCTTCATTGCACCCATTTTTTGCCGCCATGTGCAATGGAGTTTCTCCGTACTGTAAAACTCAACAGATTAGTGTCCAAAATGTGATCAAATAAGCAAATCAGGAGGAGCTCAGCCAAATTTAAGAAGGATTAATTTAAATGGTCCTATATAAAAGACAGAATTCACTCGGGAAATATTAAAATACACATGAATTTTACTAACCATGTTTTTGGCCTCCAACTCAACCTTATCACTTCCTTGCCATTCAAGCAGAAATTTAACTATTTCAGCCTTGTTGTAACCAGCAGAAACATGAAGAGGTGTCTGTGCCATCTGCATTTCAACAAAATGAAGAGGATAAATAAACTGGATGAAAAATGCATGCTGCTCACATGCATTTCATTTGACAACATATTTGAGGAGACAGAACTATTAAAACGAAAGCTACGGGCATTAAAGTAATACTGTGATCAGAGATGGGTGACAGAAACAGAATCCACACACATCCCCAAGTGACAAAGTTATTCAACTCAACTCAGGAAGAACCTAGCATTAACTCATGAAAAAATAACAAAAATTGGAACCCAACTGCTGTCCACCATGTCTGTCATGATAAAACAATTCAATTACCTAATCCAATTGATTTCACACTAGATCTAGCTTCGTCTTTCCTTGATTACACAAAATTCCTTTTACTATGGTGCTCTTTATTTTTCTTTAGCTACTTCATGACGTGTCCAGACCCTGTCCTATTCATTTTACTGGTCAAACAATATAAAAAGATTTAAAAAACCATCCTTCAGTCAAACTATTAGGAAACTTGCAACTTAGATAATGTCGGCAGCTGCTTAAATCGGCGTTCACCCATGAAAATTAAAGCAAAATATTATGCAGCCGCAATTAAACAGTGAAGTGGTCGATCATACGACCAAATGGATCCAAATTCACACGCCATAAACCAATCATATAAGAACGTTAAAAGAAATGAACACAATTTGAAGAAAATTATTCATTTCTTTTGGGTTCATTTTCATTTTTCACCAAGATAGAGCAGAAAAGATCTTACAACGGGATTTCTTTCATTGAGAAGAGATGGGTTGTCCCGAAGTAGCTTCTGGAATCCAAGAAGATCCCCAGACTGGGCGTAGCCATGAATGGTGGTTGGCTTGACAGATCTTGACCGTTGATCCTGATGCTTCTGCATATCTATGTAATTGTATTGAATGGGCGTTTACTTGTTTCTCTCTCTATCAGAAGAAAGAAAAGAAAGATTTTGGATGTAAATAGAGAGAAAGATAGAGATTTGGGGAAGCTGCTTTTCAGAGGATTTTCTTGTTAAGTCTTGGCGGTCAGTAAAGGAAATAAATTCCCCCGCCTCCGACTATTGCGCCCGAGTCTCTAACACTGTTCGGCCTCTGTCTATCCAATATCTGTAATGTTACTGGCACTGGCCTTTCCTGTACCTGTAAAGACATAAATACCCTCCACCATCCATTTAAATTTTCTGTTGGCGTACCTGGTTATATATAATAACATACAGATCCTCATTTTTTAATTTGTTAACATAATAAGACATTATATTTTCATTTTTAACAAATAAGTCCTCAAATTTTATTGGAGTGATTGAAATACCATTTAGAATCATCCTGCTTACAAAGATTATTTTAGTAAAATTTAAAAATTTATTTAATACAAATAAATTAAATTATTATTATTTTTTAAAATATAAAAAATAAAGACTCAAATATTATTATCTTATTATGTTATATCATTTTTACGTTATTTTTGTTAATATAAAATATGAATTTTATAATTTTTATTATTAAATTTGTTGAGTTACATCATATATAGTGAAATTTAGATTAAAAAGTAATACAAATTTCAAACCGAAAAGATTATTGTGTATAATAACCAAACCAAACCAAACCAAACCAAACCCACATGGCATATGCATTATTATGGTTCATGAATTTGAATTGAAAAAGGGGGTTAGAATTATTAGTCACATATTATTATTGTAACATAGAGTATAGATGATTCTTTGCTTTGCTTTGCTTGAAGGAGATGTATGAATGAGCTAACAACAACAAAAGATTGAAAAAGGACAACATCATTGACCGGACAAGACAAGCATGTGGTTTTAAAATTGCCCACTTGCTGATGGATGTTGTGTTAATGAGCTGTTTTTAGGTAATGTTACGCAAATCGTTTCATAGGCGCAGCTGGAAATGTGCACGCCAACTGTTTGTTCCAGCGTCTCGCACTAGTTAACGGGCCGTTTCTGCATTGATGGATGAGTTGGAATGGGCTTTCCAGTTGGCCCCGCCGTGTGATCAATGGATTACACTTTGGGACAATTGCTTTTATAAATTCGAGCCGATCCTTTCCTTTCAAGACAATGCCATGATGTTTAAGATGGCATAAGGGATGGGCCGGTTATTGCTATTCCCATTTTGGCTCGTTTTTGAAATAGAGATCACAATGATCTTGTTTTCTAGTCTGTTTTCATAAATAAAATTAAATGTAATTCCATTTCTTGGTCCGAACAGGCCAAATTCCGTGTACTTTCAATCCATACGATATTTTTAGGTAAATATTATATTAAATTTACAAATTTTGTAACAACTAAATTGATAACGAGCTAAAATCGGAAATAAAATAACTCGCCATTCCTAATGATATTTCATAGTTATTGTAATAACTCGTCAAACATGTCCATTATTTTGATTTTGATAGATGTATATAATTTTTTTTTTAAAAAAAAAAATGTATCGGATAAACTTACGAAAAAAAAAGATAAGTATTACGATAGAATAAGATAAAAAATATATTATTGAAAGTAAATATTTTTATTATTTTTTCTATCTTATTTTAAATATAATATTATTTTTAAAATTTTTGTCGGATAATATTAATGTATACTTCACTAAATGCATGTTTGATCTTGCTAACTAGTATTGAATATACATATTAATTTAAAATTTAATTTTTTTTTTAAGAATAAAATATAACCAATTAATCAATTGACAAAGCCACACGATACATATAATATTTTGTTGATATATCAAAACATACAAACACTGACTAATCTCAATAACACAGGACTTGGTAAGATAAAATGATTAAATAATTGACAAAAATATAATATTTTATTAACATGTTTAGTTATTAATTTTTTTAATTAATATTTAATATTTTTAATATTTTTTTTATAAAAAATAAAATCATGTATAAAATTTATGTATTTAAGTACTTTTTATTTAACACTTTAAAATAGAGCCTAAACAGAACCTAACATAAAGAGATGAAGCTCAGCTAAGCTAAGACAATCAATTGCCAATTCAACTATTCTCCGTCAGCACGCTACCCCGACTCTTAAACAGTAAAGTTAGATTCGGACTAGAGCGAAGGTACAAAGGTCCGTCGTGAACCTAGGTCAAGTCTGTTATAGGACTTGAGGGTCTATTTATCATTTAAATCCGTGGAGTAACCTCAGTTTAAACTCGCATGATCCAGTCATATGGGTGAGGCTAAACCTCTGTATGGACCCAGTAGGATCCAACCTACGCAATCCACGCGAGCCCAATTTTCATGAACTAGCCTAGCCCGCCCATTTGCCACCCCTACGCGAGGAGGAGTGGCCGCTCCTTCCACTCTCAGTCGAACAAGAAATAGAGTCTCAAATATTAGCAATTGCTGTCAAGATAACTCAAAATAATTGTTGCTCAAGTTCTAGTGAACAATGCGTAAAAGTATCATTCTTGTCTAAAAGCGACACACATTCAACAGAAGCACAGAGCCACGTGGAACAAGATGAGGTTGCGTTAACGTGTGGTCGACACATTTCTCCACCTCGCAGATCTTTCTCCGAATCTATATCTTCTTCGCTTCTTCTTTTCTCTTTCAGATTTTTTATGTTAATCATAATTAACCATTCCCTCGAAAATAGGAACTACAAACAGTTACATGAACTCTTCATTTGATATCCAATCTTTTAAAGAGATGACTGGTACACTGACTAGGCTTCACATGTGCCCTCAAACCGTAGACCACCTTTGTATCAAAGACCAGCGCAGAGCCAGTCTCAGACCGGGTTTTTACCGATATGGGTTAGGTGAACGTAACGGCCAACATGGGTTGTATGTGCGGCCGTGCAGGTCTTTTAAGAATGACAACAAGGAAGATATAGAGATGGAAAGTGAAAAGAATAGTGGAATTTTGAGGGAAAGTGAAGTGAAGTTGAGAAAGGAAAGTGGGTTTTGGAGTTCTTTGAAAGATGTTATTTTTCGGACTGGTGGGTCGAATTCGCAATCAAGTTATGAGTATAGCAGGGCTGCGGCTAAAGTCGAGAAGGTTTTCTCCTCGGTAAGTTATTTATTTCTTCATATGAAATTCTTCTTGGCATGTTTTATTGAAAGGAGTACTCGGTTAATAGTACGATTAACTTATTTTTGTTTGAATGGTTTATGTATTTAATGAGCTTATTTGTTCCTTGAAGTTGAATTTCCGTCGAGAAAGTGTAATGAAAGACACATAAAATCATCCCGGACTAACACTATTGCAGTTATTTGGATTGATTAAGTTTTGGTGACTAATGAATACAAAATTGGAGTTTTTATTTTTGGAGTGTAACTCAAAACTGGTTTGGTGCCGAAGTACTAAGCTTTTGTTATAATGTTGGCTAGTAACTGGCTAGCTTTAACTTGTAACTATTTTTCTGTCTGTGACCCAGATTGCCATGCAAATTGGAAGATATATTGTGACCATGATGAGCACTGGAGTTGTACTTGTTGTTGGTTTTCAGTTGTCAGGTTAGTTTAATTGCATCTTTTTGTACCGTCAGTAGTCATAATTCATTGAAAAAAAAAAAAAAAAAGGCTGAAACCGTGAACTGATATAAATTTCTTATAAAATTTATATGCTCCTTCCACAAAAAATGACTGGTATGTAATTTTGATGAAGGTGGAGACAGCCAGATGAATGCACTGATATGGTATAGCTGGGTTGGTGGAATTATTATTGGAACTATGATAGGAGCTAATATGGTTCTAGAAGAACACTGTCGAGCTGGTCCAAGAAACGTTGTCATTACTGGAAGGTTCTCTCCCCCTCTTTCTCTTTCTATATTTGTTGTTGTGCCTTTCTATGTGAGTCAATGCATCTGCATGTGTTTATCCTGGTCCGAAAGAATTTCTTCCTCGATCTTGTTTTAATATTGTTAATCTTGATGACTGGTCTTACCAATTAAACTTGCTACTAATTCTTTTTCAGCTTCTGGTAAATCAAAAGGTAATCTCTCACATTTCGCTAGGTAAGAAATTAGAAATAAAAACAAAATTGACTTTTAGTGGTGAAATGTCAAAATATTTTACTAAATGATGTAGTGGCTCCTTGTTGGTGCCTTATGGCAAGACATTCTACTGAACCTAATCCAAAGGTGGATCCAGGTATTATGCACGGCATATTAAGATCAATTAGTTGCTGCAAGGGCAAACTCCATCTCTCTCTTCATTTAGCATTTTCGACAGATTTTCCCATGCGTTTATCTTCTGGACACGCACACATGCGTATTATTTTGGTAAGGAAAGAAAAACTCATTAGAACAAGATTTACTAAAAACACAATGTGGAAAACAGATACAAGTTTCTGGTTCTTGCTCACTTTGACCACCAACCTTCTCCGATACCATTTCGTTTTTCTAGGGTTTGGGCGTACAGATGAAGTCATTAGATTAATTATTTTACAATCATTCATAGAATTGCTAGAATTTGCATAGTTGCCATTGTTGATGTATTGACTTGATTGTTGATCCCTAAACAAATATATGATTGTATGTTTCTTCATCCAAGTTATAAAATTTATGGACCTAGGATTTGCTGGTTATATACCTGAAACAATTTCAGTTGCATCTAATTAGAATGTTGTGCAGATATTTGCTTTTTGTTTGGTGATATGGAGAAGTTATGTTTTTATGTTTTGGTTACATGTTTTAATTGGCTGGTGTAGTACGAGGGGACTAGGAAAAGCACTTGCTCGAGAATTTCTTCTTTCTGGAGATAGAGTGGTCATTGCTTCTCGCAGGTGCATTTTTTTTTTTCATTTTTTTGGGCTTATAAACGTATGATTTTGGGTTAAGTCTATGATTTTCATCTTTAGATCTCTCATAACATCTCATCCATACTTGGATCTTATGAAAACAGCCCCGAGTCTGTACATATGACTGTCACAGAGCTTGAGGAGAACCTGAAGGAAGGTATGATGGCTGCAGGTGGCTCTTCTAAGACAAATCTGGCACACGCGAAAGTGGTTGGCATAGCATGTGATGTTTGTGAACCGGATGATGTGCAGAAATTGGCAAATTTTGCTGTGAGTGAACTTGGTTCTATCAACATATGGGTGAGTAGTTCAGCCATCCACTTGATATCATCTCTTGCAAGCATGTTTCTTGCTTCAATTTTTCTCATCTTTCGATTTGACTTATTACTTTTCAATGCTTTGGCAGATAAATAATGCTGGCACAAATAAAGGTTTTAAACCTTTGCTTCAGTTTACGGATGAAGAAATTGAACAGGTATTTGAGATGAAGGGATCTTGGTTTGTTTTAAAGATGCAGTATTTCAGAATCATTTTTCTTGTAATTTAAGTTTGTCTGAATGCTGAAAGCTATTATTTTCTAGGACTGATATTAACCATTGCCTGACACAGTTGTTGGTGCCTTTAATTTTTAAGCTTGTAGTTGTCACACAGAGTTTTGGCTTTTAATGTCTGCACTGTTTGTGACTACACAATTATTCTTGAAGCATGTTCTCAAATCTTTACTTGGTTGCTTCACTTTGATGTACGCAATTAATCATGGTGATTGTACCTTACTGTTTGAATTAGTTTAGCTCTTACCTAGCGAATTTGTAGATTGTCTCGACAAATCTTGTCGGATCCATTCTCTGCACTCGAGAGGCCATGCGTGTGATGAGAAACCAGACAAAGGGGGGCCACATATTTAACATGGATGGTGCAGGCTCTGGAGGATCCAGTACTCCTCTCACTGCTGTGTAAGTTGCCATATATTTTTGGTTTTATTAGAGAATTCAGTACCCTTGTGAGCATGTCTGAATGTTGCAACTAGGGTGGGCACGGTTCGGTTTGGTTTGGTTCAATTTGAGCTGGATTTCAAACCGAATCAAAGGTTTTGGATTTGGTTTGACTCAAACCGAACTGAACCGACAACAAAGGATAAACTGAATCAAACTGAACCAATACTTGTGGGTTTGGTTCGGTTTGACCTTAAATCAATAAAAAAGAGAATAAATTTAGTCAGGTTGGTTGATTTAATTTGATTTAGTTTGTTTTGGACTAAACATAATTCAAAAATTGAACGGATAATTGTTGGTTTGGTTTTTTCAACCAAAATTGATCCAATGAATTTGGATTGATTGGGTTTGGATTTGCCCACCCCTAGTCGCAAAACAAATTTTTGAAAGTTGCAACAACTTGTGAATTTTTCCTCTTTTGGAGTTTCTAAGAGTTGCTTGCTTGATATACTATTTTAACTTGTAGTTATGGCTCCACAAAATGTGGTCTTAGGCAGCTTCAAGCGTCTCTTTTCAAGGAGTGTAAGCGATCTGCAGTGGGAGTGCATACAGCATCTCCAGGCATGGTCCTTACAGATCTGCTCTTAAGGTGCCCTGCATCCTTACATGATCTCTACATGACATGTCTCGTTGAACTTTCATTTTAACATTTATGCAATTCATTAATTTGTGCCCTATTAGGCTGGTATTATGATCTCTCTCTCTTACTCCAAGCCTCTTGAATATGTTTGATCTTGTTTTATTAATGATCACATTAATTTGGCCTGGAATGGTTCTTTTTACTTCATTAATGTTGCTGTGTTAACTTTGAAAACCTTGCTTATGGCTTCTCTGCAGTGGCTCAACCATACAAAATAAGCAAATGTTCAACATAATCTGCGAACTTCCTGAAACTGTGGCTAGAACTTTGGTTCCACGGATACGGGTTGTAAAGGGTAGCGGAAAGGCTATAAATTACTTGACCCCTCCCAGGATACTGCTTGCACTTGTTACTGCATGGCTGAGGCGAGGACGCTGGTTTGATGACCAGGTATTGTCAGTTATTTCTATTAATGTATTTTCATGCTACTTCACTAGGAAACATTGTATTTTTCATTCGACGAACCTGGCACAACAAAGGAAATCTTGCCTGTATCTCAACTGCTAAGGCTTGTTCATATCATTTTATGCCAGAAAATGGACTTTCTTTTGTTAACAAGTGTCAACTGCCTTAGATGAATAGATATTTAAGAGATTTATGTTAATTTACTGTTGACTCGTCTGAGTCAAATGATGCGTTCATGTTTTCCCTAAGTTAAATGATAGATGCCAAGCTTAGTCCGGTAAAGTGTTGTCAAGAAAAAACTCATTCCTCCTTATGTCTTGCAGGGAAGGGCATTGTATGCAGCTGAAGCAGACCGACTTCGTAATTGGGCTGAGAATCGTGCTCAGTTTTCCTTTACAGATGCAATGGAGATGTACTCGGAGAACACATGGGTTTCTGTGTTCTCACTTTCTGTTGTCTGCGCCTTCATAATCCTCTCTAGCACAAGCAGCACATTCCCAACCAGCTGATTCTTTTTAGGAACGGTTGCAACCACAAAACAGCTGGTCAACATTCATTGTTTGTAACCAAAGTGTAATTTTTGTTCACAGAGACAACATGACGATACAACTGAAGCAGCAGGTGAATCTGGTTTCTTTCCCACCTGCAATTCTGAGCACTGACCAACCATTTGTAAGTGTTGGGTTGTCTTATTATATCAGAAATCGTGGTGTTTAACTTCATGTATAGAGAAGGAAACACAGAAATTAGTGTAGAATTCTTTAGTTATTGTTGTTGTAACACGTAATGAATTCATGTAATTGTAATGAAATCACGAACAACCCAACAAAGAAAACAAATTGTCACGAAATATAATTCTAGTGTTCTATACGTCTTAGTCTTGCATTCCGTGTTTGGTTAACAGCCTCTGTAACCAGAATTTGGAAGCGTGAGTAAACGGGTTGGCTCTGTGGACTCGGGCCCAAGCCCATGGGGAGGAATATCCAATTATTCCGATTATTGTTGCAATAATTTGTGTTTTCTTCCGTTGATGGTGATACCACGTCGATTTAGTATTGCACCGTTTATAAACCTTTGTCCCTTGGACTGAGCTGTCTCAAGCTCTAAGGGCGAGCCACGTGGCCTTATTTCAACGCCATACCGAGCCTATCCCGTACGCGGACAATAGTTTTGGTATTGACCGCGCGATGAAGATTTTTTTTTTTTTTTTTTTATGAAATTGTTTTTTTAACCATAAAATAAATATATAGTCGTCTAATGTGGACAATGTTAGTAAGTGCAAACTACTGTTGTTTCTTATAAATTCATTTTCAATAATTAATTTTGCAAATTGACGGGGAAAAATCTGAATCAATGGCCTATAACCATTCCAATTTTCTCTCTTTGCCTTTGATTTCGATTGGTAATGCCATTTGGATAGGGGAAAGACAGAGAGAACGTTTGGCTTTTGGCCAGAGAAGCGAATATCATGCCACTAATTATGAGAATGAATTGTAATAATAATAGAATAAGAAGGGGGGGCATGTGAGGTGTTGTGTCATGGCCGGCCCCAATTCCAATTCAAACTCAACTGCCGAAAAACAAAGTAAACAAATCGCTTGTGCCCCCACCCAACCCATTACCAAATCAATATTCAAATCCCAATTCTTAGATTAGATTTCAAGGAAAATACAAAAAAAAAAAAAGAAGTGATTTTATGGCAACCCAGATGCATTATACAGCAAACATCAATTTAGTTCTTGTCTGTCATTCATTCCAATTGAATATATGCTGTTGAATATGTACCATCAAAGTTCAAACATGCACGCCCGAGTCTGATGCTTGCAGCTGTGCATCTGCTCTGTCCCTCATGCCTGCACAGTTTCTAGACATATTTGCCGGCGATCGGCAGCTTAATCCTATTCCTCCCACCTTCCTGCACCCCCCCCCTTTTTTTTTTGGTTCTTTCAATAGGAAAAAGTCTTCGTTTGTTTATATCTTTATAAGAATCCACCAATTTCTAAATTCCACATAAACATTATAATTATATACTTCAAAATTTATCAAGTTGGGATTTAAATATTAGGAAAGATGTCGATGTCTGGGTGAGTAGTCTGGTGTTGGCTTGGCGTCCAGCTGGGTTTTTGCCTTTCACTTAAGAGAAACATACACTGCAATTTACACAAGGTTTACCTAATCCTTGACTATTCTTAATATATTTGATTTTATTAATCACCGATTAACAAATTCTAATTATATAAGTTAATCAGTTAATAATACATGTAAACCCATTTACTCGGTAACTAACTACCTACTTCTTCATTTGCAAGTGCATCGACGGACATGCATAGGAATTAGTGTATTGAATTCAAGCATTCAGTATGAATGTGAATGGCATCATAGAGAAATTGACGGAACCTAAACTGAGAGAGACGGACTAACCCAATTGAAGGATTGAAATGTACACACATTCTTTTTCAACGAAGCAAATATTTCGGCATCATTTGTTGTAGTATTATGAAATTGAGCCAATCACTCGGGACTTTTGACTTTTACGGTATACTTATTGGCGTTTGAAGGGAAACACCAAATCATATTCCAGCTACGTGTATGCAGCTAACGACCTTTTACTAGTATTGAGATTAACCTACTAACAATTGAGAGTTTTTTTTTTTTTTAGAGTTATAAATATAAAATGACTTAAAAATTAGATTATTTTTATAAAAAAATTCCTAACTGCTGTAGTTAACATATTTTATTTTATTTACATTTTTTTTGGATTTTCTTTATTATTATTGACTGATTATTTTGTTGGCTGGTGCCTTCCAAAAATTGCAGGCATAATGGGTGAAAGGGTAAGAAGGAGATTACAAAAATCACGAACTTCCAAACGAAGGAGGTTAATTAAGTCTGATTACTCTTAATTAGTCTCACTAATCACGATCACCGGATAAAATTAAAAACTAGATATTAATATCAGAAACCGAGTAAGAAATAAAGAAAAACTCGAGGAAAACGCGGGCCAATCGTGTGGGTCCCAGTTTAACACTTTTATCCTAACTGGACAACAACCCAGCATAGTCCTAGCAGTAGACGATAATTCCTCTGCCTGTCTCTTCCCCCATGCGACAAAAAGAAGTTTTGATCTGTCCCATTCCCATCCCATAAACGACGCCAAGCACAAGCACAGACACAAATCCTTCTGGCTAACGAAGGCAAACACGGTCTTAACTACTGCCCTAGCTAACTTTTTTCAATTCTAACATTCTCTCTCCAAAAAAGATAAAAAAATCCCCACAGAGAGAGAGAGAGAGAGTAAGAAGACAGAGAAACAGCCAGAAAACCACCTCACCTGCAATGTCGTCGACGTCTCCTCCGCCGGGGACCACCCCATCTACGCCAGCCCCCACTTCTTCACCCTCCACCAACACAACTGCCCCATCACCCGCCACTCCCTCAGTGCCGCCACCCGCCACTCCGGCAGCCCCGCCTCCTGCCACTCCTTCAGCCCCTCCACCTGCTACTCCAGCCTCTCCACCTCCACCTACACCTACCACTCCATCTCCCAGCCCGCCCGCCACCTCATCACCACCACCTCCCTTCTCTTCTGGCGCTCCTCCGCCTTCCACTCCTTCCGGCTCACCCCCGCCCCCGTCTTCTACTCCGCCAAATCCGGTGGCAGGGAGTCCTCCGCCTCCTCCGAGCAGTTCTAGGACGCCGTCTACACCGACGGTTCGTAATTCGCCGCCTCCTCCTGGTTCGCCTTCTTCCGGGTCAAGTGGGGTGAGTACTGGGTTAGTGGTGGGTTTAGCTATTGGAGGGCTTGCGGTAATTCTGGTGGTAAGCTTGTTGTTTTTGTGTTGTTGCAAGAGGAAGAAGAGAAGAGATGATGAGGCGGGTTATTATATTCCTCCACCACCTATTGGTCCTAAAGGTTTGTGCTTTCCATCAATCTCAATTTGCATGCCTTTGTTTTTGTGTAAATATATTCATTCTAATCCCGAAAATTGCTTAAGTTCGTTGATTTGAAACAATTTTTTTGTCTTTCAATGATCTGTTTGCGGTTTAGCTTTAGATTTATCATTAAGATTCGACTTATTCCTTCTCATGCAGGGAATGCAATTGTTTGAATCGAAATCAATTTTTTTTAAAAAAATTCTTTATTGTACCTTTTTTTGTTGTAATTCATTTTTCTTTATTGTACCATTTTTTTTGGTTTAATTCATTTTTGACCGTTTTGATGCTTGAATCTCTGAAACTGTCTTGCCTTTTACTTTTACTTGGTTTTCTAAATATCTTGTACTTTTGTAGAAATGAGTGATTTGCTGCTCCTGCATGTGTGCAGTCTATGGATTGCAAATGCAATGGAGGTAGCTTAACTCCTTTTTGGGGTTATAAACTGTGACATTTTCATGTTCAAGAAATTATGAGAATTATGACATTTTGGAATCATTTCATTATTTCCTTGTTTATGTTACAATCTAGTTGGTCGATTTTTTATTCTGCAGAATCCTATTAAAAAAATGTGCTTGTTGTGAAATTTATAACCTTGAACTACTCAGGCGAAACAAATAAGTTTTTCTTTACCGGTTTCCAGTAGTTGCTTGATTTGTATGTTCATCCCTAGTTTTTTTACAGAGTGCTCCTAATACTATTTTATCTCAACTGACTGTGCTGCATCTGGTTATCCAAAGTGCAAAAGATTCTTTCTTGCTATTGTTTTCCATGAGATTTTGAGGCATTTGAAAATTTCTTTAAGAAGATAAATGGTTGATCCTGATTTCAGTACACTAGCCAATTCGAGAAGTGATGCTAATGCATTGTGAAGAAGTAATAGTCATATCTCTAGTTTCTTTGATGAATTGACTTTCAAGGAGTTGTAGACGTGCTGCTTCCATGTTTTAGAGATTCCTGCTCGAATTGATGCCTCTTAGCAGTATAAATGATTTTTATTTTTTGGGTGTAATTGCCAGATGATACTTATGGTGGCCGACAGCATCAGTGGCAACAAAATACCCCACCTCCTGCAGCTCATGTTGTCACAGCGCCACCAAAGCCTTCTCCTCCACCTCCAGCTGCATCACGGCCGCCACACTCACCCATATATGCTCCCTCCCCTCCAATGCCACCACCACCTCCTTTCATGAGCAGCAGTGGAGGCTCTGGTTCCAATTATTCAGGGTCCGAGATCCCACTTCCCCCACCTTCACCGGGCATTGCATTAGGCTTTTCGAAGAGCACATTTACATATGAGGAATTGGCAAGGGCAACAGATGGCTTCTCAGACGCCAACCTCCTCGGACAAGGTGGTTTTGGGTATGTGCACAGAGGAGTCCTACCTAATGGTAAGGAAGTAGCAGTCAAGCAACTGAAAGCTGGAAGTGGGCAGGGAGAACGTGAATTTCAGGCAGAAGTTGAAATTATTAGCCGTGTACATCACAAACATCTTGTTTCATTGGTTGGCTATTGTATAGCTGGATCACAAAGAATGCTTGTTTATGAATTTGTTCCAAACAACACTTTGGAGTTTCACTTACATGGTAAGTTTATATTTGCGGAACTTAATTAAATCTTTATGTGGACTAATGGGTCGGAAAATGCTTTTTAATTATTATATCTTGGGGTAAGTAACTAGAGTAGTTAACTAAATCATGTGAGCTTGTGGCACTGTAAATGATTGTTAATGATTTATGTAAGTGTTTTAAATATTTATTTGCTACTTCTAAATCATTTCATGTCCTGTTGTGAATCCTTTGTATATGGTCTATCTGTCATTATCATATCAGCGTAATGTGAGCTTATAAGAGATACTGTTAAGCTGATGTTATATTTCTAGTATCAAGAATCTGATAGGAAGCATATTGCAGGAAAGGGTCGACCTACCATGGACTGGTCAACCAGATTGAGAATTGCTGTAGGTTCTGCCAGAGGACTGGCATATCTTCATGAAGATTGTAAGATCTCTCCCTCTATCTCTATCTGTCTTCATGGTACTATATTTTTTATTGGACAGTGATTTATGCCAATGTAACATGTATTTGTATTTTCAGGTCATCCAAAGATCATTCATCGTGATATTAAGTCAGCAAATATACTTTTGGATTTCAAGTTTGAGGCAAAGGTATCAATTGCATAAATGATTTTTTGAGATCTAATTTTTTTAATCAGCTTTAACTCAACCCAACCTTATCTTAAATGCAATCTTAAATCAATCTTAAATTTGAATTTTTTTTTTCTCAGGTTGCAGATTTTGGATTGGCAAAATTCTCTTCAGATGTCAATACTCATGTCTCCACCCGAGTGATGGGTACATTTGGGTAAGGCCAACTACTATCACATTCTTGTTAGAATCTTATTGCCAATGGTCAATGTTATGTTTGAGTTGAACAGAAGTATGATCCAAAATTTCCTTGTAGTCATTGTTGTCCCTAAAATGTGTTTTAGCTACTCATAAGCTGTTTCTTGCTTTTTATATTTTTCTTTCCCAAAAACATTGTCTTCAAACGTCATGTAGAACTTTGAACTCCAATGCTGTTAACTCTCATGCTTATACTTGTTTTGGATAACAGTTTATGTTGACATTTTAAGTTAGTTGCATCAGTCCACGGTTGTGCATGTTATTATTAGTGTTAGTGCAGTTAGTTCTCCATGCTCTATTGAGTGTCATTGGCCTTTTCAGTTGATTCTGCTGATAATGGTCAGATCCATAGTGTTATTTTATTGTATATGTTCAATGAGTTTTGATTAGTGAGTGTTACATGAATATTAAGGACTTGAAAAGTTCATTGTTCACATGCTTATATGCTTGCCGCCTGCAGATACCTGGCTCCAGAATATGCTTCAAGTGGGAAACTCACTGAGAAATCAGATGTTTTCTCCTTTGGCATCATGCTTTTGGAATTGATTACTGGCCAGCGACCTGTAGACTCAACCCATACTTTCATGGAAGACAGTTTGGTGGATTGGGTGAGTCATATATTTTTTCATCCATGCTGATAAACCACCACAATTTGTATATTTTCATTAGAATTTCCACCTGTTATATTTTTCTTGAATTTTTATGTTTTTGCTTTGGCGGGATGGGGTGCAAAAACATGGTTGGGGGTCTGAAATCTTGGATGGCATGTGGAACTAAATATTTGTTGGAAATACAGGCGAGGCCTTTGCTTAATCGAGCCATAGAAGATGGGAACTTTGACACCCTGGCTGATCAAAAACTGCATAACGAATACAACCACAATGAGATGGCTCGCATGGTTGCTTGTGCAGCCGCTTGTGTGCGTCATTCAGCACGTCGTCGACCGAGAATGAGCCAGGTAATGAGCTTAAATTTGGTTTATCAATTTTAAGTCACTTGTCTTTGAAAGACATTAAAGTCATCCTGTAGTGTGGTGGCCAATATGCTCTGTTACAAGTCAAGATTCTCTGTTTAATCATGAACCCAGGGTGTCTTGATGCTAGTATGCAAGATGTCAAGTTTACACATCTAAATATAAATATCATTCTTAAGCGGACTTCTAATAAGTACCTAATTATGAAGCAGATAGTCCGAGCTTTGGAAGGAGACGTGTTGCTGTCGGATCTTAACGAAGGAATCAGACCTGGACAAAGCAACCTTTACAGTTCTTATGGAAGCTCAGACTACGATACCATGCAATACAATGAGGATTTGAAAAAATTCAGGAAGATGGCATTGAACAGCCAAGAGTACGGTGCCAGTAGTGAGTTTAGCGCGCCTACCAGTGAATATGGTATATACCCTTCTGGCTCAAGCAGTGAAGGCCAAAACACTCGAGAAATGGAGATGGGAAAGATGAAGAAAAGCAGTCAAGGTTTCAGTGGAAGTTCTTGACGACAGACGCACTATTTTTCTGTAAAGTCACAGCCCCCATCTTCTTTTTCATTCATACTATTAATCAAATGTCCCATTAATGGCAAGCGTGTTGTTTGACATAATTTATACAATTTTCTTTCCCCATTTTATTTTTTTATTTCCTAATACTTGTATTTATTAGTGATTATTATATACAAGAATGTAAGAGAGATAGACTTGGTTGATTCTTTCATTTGTTTGTTCAAATGTTCTTACTGATTCGGTTTCGAAATATGCTGTGAATTTCTCTGGTCTTGATTATCTGCTTCAGGATCTTTTTCAGTGCATGGAATTATTCAATGATGAAGATGGGCACTATCATGGTAGGATTCTTGCACGCTTGTTCTTGCCATGTTCATACCTGAACATCAGATATCATTCTGCTTCAACTTGTGCTTGGTACGAAAGTGAGCTGGGATATAGCTGGAATTCTCTGAATACCCACTTTCTTGCACTTTGAAATCTGAATGGACTGGCAATCCCCACCATTAAAACTACAAACCTACTTGTGGGGCTCACGTTCATAGATTAAAATAAAGAAACTTGAGAGCAAGATCTGCAAGGGTCAAATGTTTCTGGAATCATTGAAAGAGGCTTAGTGGGTGCAATCAAAATTTGACAGCTCATGCAACTTTTTCATTGGCTCGTCATAGGGTTGATATATTTTTAATTTAATATAATGACTATATTTATATTTTATTTTTTAAAATAAATATAACCATTATTATAGTTGACAAATTTCAAATGAAAGGCAGAATGACATTCAAGCGAATTGCAACGGAATCACGTCGGATATAAATGGGTTATTCTTGGGTTTATAAGGGTGGGCTCTGTAGATCTTAATAGACATGTCTTTTGGAGAGGAGGTAATGGCTCAGCCCGTGACAAGTGGTATCAGAGCTAAACTATTCCAACTCTTATGTTTCAGTCAAGTGCCCACGCATAACTAATGCGTCCATGAAGGGTCCATAAGTCTCGAGGTAGAGCAGGACGAATATGCAGGGAGCCTCACTGTGACGAGGGGGTCACAGAATTGAGTGGGGGAGAGTGTGACGGAATCCCATATTGGATAAAAATGGACTATTCTTGGGGTTTATAAGGGTAGACTCTGCACACCCTAATAGACATGTCTTTTGGGAAGGAGGTAATGACTTAACCCGTAATAGAAGGGACAATGTGGATATGTTCTACTCGACTCTTGACAAGGGGTTAGGATGTCCAGACATCCAAACACACCCCCACAACGGATATAATTGCAGTTATAAACAAAACACGGTGGTATTTTTGGAATATTGGAAATGGAAAGCAGTGAGCTGTTCTCTATTTATTGGGCGGATTTGCTGGCCGTTACATGACCGGTAGTTGTTGTATTCCACAAGGTGAAGAGAGAAAAAGAGAATCTTTAGTTGCATATTGGCTTATCTAAAAAAAAATTCTCGAAATAATTGGATTTTGATTACATCGTACAAATAGAATATCCAAAACTTAATTTCACAGAGAATTCATTTGCCCTTTGAATAGAAATGGCTTCTCGAAGACGCATGCTTCTCAAAGTTATAATTCTCGGTGATAGCGGGTTAGTGTTTTTTTTTTAGATGAATATTTTATGTTTGGATGCCGAGAAAATGGAATTATTTACACTTTTGGTTCGAATTAATCGTACTTTATCTTAATGATTTGAAGTAATTTAACTAGGAGAAGTCCAGAACCTTAATTCCTATTTCTTCATTTCATTTACAAGGAATTTGAGAGTTAATCTGGGCGATTTGTTTGGTCAATCTATTGTAGCATGAAATCTTTTATTGTCGTGGGAATTTTTAGGTTAGTTTAGCTGCATTCTCCTTAAACTGTGTTTGGTTGGAGGAAAAATGTGAAAGGGATAAGGAAATTAACTGCTATATAATTTTGCTTGGCTATCAAATAAGAGCTTTGTTTTATATTTTCATTTTTGATTACTAATTGTTTTCATGCCCATGTTTGATTCACAATTTGGGGATTTTTTTATGGTGCTTAACAGGGTTGGGAAGACTTCTTTGATGAATCAGTATCCTAAAATTTGGTTGCCTTTCAGTTTAATATATGCGTGCTTGTGTTTATTTATTATTATAGATTTAGAAATGTGATTTCCCTTACACTCAACATTTAGATATGTGAACCGCAAGTTCAGTAATCAGTACAAAGCCACCATTGGGGCGGATTTCTTGACCAAAGAAGTCCAATTTGAGGATAGGCTTTTCACCTTGCAGGTTTGTTATTTGAATTCGCTGCTTGAGTCTTTCTTTGTTGATATACTTCAAATTAGTCATTGAAATTTTTTTACCGTAGATTGCAAATTGTCCTATATTTGTTCTTTTATAATTGTATGGATTTAGTAAAGCAGAGGAATCGTTGCTATGGAGAAGCTGGTCTGCAAACTTTGAATGATATGGCTCTATCTCTTCAGATAAACATTTCAAAACTCTCCTCCTGATGGCTATCAACATACTTCTATCAAATTGGTGTAATTCTGGCTGCAACCACTTGGAAGCTTTATTAACTCGTCTCCAAACTCCATGCTTTATGCATTAGCAGTACTGTAGAAAATCCAATTGGAATCAATAGTATTGCTTTTTTTTTTTTTTTAAATTTCCTCTAGTCTTTTGAATATACTATGATGATGAACTGTTGAAGGAGAAACATAGCTTCAGCTGAGTAGGGAAAGTTAGAATAATTTATCTAGAAATTTTCTTTCTTTTAGTACACAGCGGAGATGTGCTTGAAAGAATCACCTGCTTGTGACCAACACTATGTGAATACATACTTTCAGATATGGGATACTGCTGGACAGGAAAGATTTCAAAGTCTTGGAGTGGCTTTCTATCGTGGTGCAGACTGTTGCGTTCTCGTGCATGATGTAAACGTCATGAAATCATTTGATAATCTCAACAATTGGCGGGAGGAGTTTCTGATTCAGGTAATCATCAATTCACTAACATGTGAAGAATTTTCGTGCAACGTGACTCAATGCTATTTTATTTGATTTCTTATCAGGCCAGCCCTTCTGATCCTGAAAACTTCCCATTTGTTGTATTGGGGAACAAGATCGATGTTGATGGTGGCAATAGTAGAGTGGTAAGATGATTTTTCTTCCTTAACATGATTTTATCCCCTACATGGAAATATTTTCTATGTATAAGATCTAAAACTCTATTCAGCCATCCAAATTATGAAGAATACCACTTACTCCGTACCATGTATGCGGAACGAAGATTCCCTATCGGTTTTGAGCATTGGAATAATGTTAATTTAACTGTGCAAAAAAAGTGGGTATTTACTGTTGATTGTGTACCATGTTCAGGTGTCTGAGAAGAAGGCAAAGGCATGGTGTGCTTCCAAGGGGAATATTCCTTATTTTGAAACTTCTGCCAAAGAAGGTCTCAATGTAGAAGCTGCTTTCCAGTGTATAGCTAAAGACGCTCTAAAAAATGAACCTGAAGAAGAAGTGTAAGTATTATTAATAAGTATCTTCTGAGTTTAAATCTGTTAATCTGCTGTAAGTTTCATGTGACTGCTGTTATATTTGAAGCTGATGGGGCAATATTTTAGTGTTATCACCTAGATGGTTATAGAAGATGGATCTTGTCATCAGCAGTCAACAGGAAGCTCTTCTACCTTAAATGCCTTACAATATCATATTCTGTCTGAATAATCTCCTTTGCCTTCTTGCATTTATTGCTTTGAGTTGGTTAGAACACTTTCCTCATCTGCTGCATAATGCATATTTAACCACAATATATGGTTCGAATGGTTTTGCATGCATCATAGCAGATGCAATGAACTTTGTCGTGTGCTTTTCTTGGAAGATACTCAATCGCCAAGACAAAACTGAAACCCTCTCGAATTCCAAACCTTTTTATTACAAATTACTTGGGACCCTAACATTCATTACAGCTTTACCTGGCTTAAAGCCTCCTACTGTTAAAAGTTTTGCGTTTGACATTTGGACATGCTATTTTGTGGTAAATGCTAATGTATTTTGGCTTGTCTTCGATTGATGAAGTTACCTTCCGGACACCATTGATGTGGGTGGTGGACAGCAGCAGAGATTTTCAGGGTGTGAATGTTAGTATCTGTTGCAAGTGGAAGAACGCAAACAATAGTTGCCTTCTAAACCATTTGCCATTCAATAAAGCGGGGAATGTTATTCGTAGTTCTTTGTACAATACAATTGCTCGGAAGGAATTTGATAATGATTTCTAAGTTTCTTGTCCTTGTTTTCATCTTTGTTTTTCAATTCCTGAATCTCTGGAATCTCATTGCTGAATGTGTTGGAATCATTGGACCATTCCCAATTCTTTCGTCTTTTTACTCAAGGCACATGAAAAGAATAGGCATCAGCAAATGTTCAGCGGTATGCACTACCATGCTTATGCTTGATTGTGATAATAAAATAACAAAAACGTTATAAATATCTTCTTTTTTTTTAACTTCAAAATTAAATTTTTATCAAACATTCATTCACTTGTATTTCGTGGCTCTTGATTTTATTTCACAGCTGCTGTCTACACTTCAATCCCAAGCTGTAAAATAAATATCATCCGACAATACAGTTGTCTAAAAGAAGTCCGCATATGCAATAGTACAAGCGATGCAGGGTAGGCGTATAGACTTTCCTCTACAATGCCTCAAAAATTCTATCATTAATCCTTGATAATTTGTGCTTTTACAAACATTCAATTAAAAGAAAAAACGCAACAAAATCTATGTTTATGACAAGAAAACTAATTAATTTCTGGCAAAATTCTCAAATACTTGTCAAAATATTACAGGAGGATGCTTTCAATTCATATAACCACGTTAGAATAGAAGGGTTGTATGAAAAATCTATCCTTTCTATAGACTGGCCAACCGACTGGAGCCAGATCCTTTCCTCCTCCTCCGTCTCTTTTGTCGGATTCTCCAGAAACTCAATAGCACCAAAATCCCTGCCAAACAGATTATTGGTCAACTCAACAGAAGATTAACACAATGCTAAAGCTTAGGAGAAAGAAATAGAAATCACAAACTTAAATTAGGAGAAACAGAAATCACAACTCAACAGAAGATTAAATGATGTTCACTAACCAGTAACTGCCACTGCTGCAGGCACGAGCCAATGACTAGCAACCAGCACGGGCATATCAAGCTGCAAATTAGCAGATTGGAAGGGGGAGAATTATCAGTCCTTTGTAATTAGAGAAATATATCATCACTTCATAATAGAATAATAAAAAGGTACAGGGCCAACAATATTTTGTATTTCTTACCTCTTCTCCATAGAGCATACCCAAGTACTTGCTTCCCAAATAATCACTCTTGCTTATATGAGCATACTTAGGACGCCTTGACTTTGAAATGTCCATAGGGGAATTCAAACCTCTACCCAAATCAATAACAGGATAGCCCGGTAATCTTTTATTCCTTCCCCTTACATGTAAATTGTATCCCTTTGTTCCCCAAACCTCAAATCTAGAATCATTCCCACAGATCAAATCCTTCCCCACAACAGCAGAATATGTGGAGAAATTTATATCAGTTCTACGAGATGGTAAACGGTTGTCTTCTTCAGATAAGGGTGTATCTTGCTTACAGGAATCTGAGAAAAGTACTGAATCTCTTGTGTTTGCGCTGGTGAAATCTAATATTTTCCTCAGAAGCCAATAACAATTAGTAACCATATGGCTGCTATCCAAACAATTGGAATCACCGTACACTGCAATGCGACCATCACTCACCTCTAAAAGCCCAAGAATGGGGGAGTCAGCCTGCACAAGTCATGAAAACCATAAATTAATTTGCCCAATCAATATGGATTTTTGAAAAAGTACAAAAATGATCATGCGCATTGGAGGAATTCTAGCGTCCCTGGAAATGATGAAATCAACAATTAGTTCAAAAATAAAAAAAATGGCTTTCAACTAACATCAATTAAAATGTCTTACAGGTGCAAGTCTTTTTAGAGTCATGTTAGAAGTACTGTGCTCATTCCATTCAGATCAAGGAATGATGCCAAATAACATACTCAATTATTGTGTAACACATAATCTAAATTTGAATGGCATTAACATGCCGATATCTTTCATGCTTATTTACCATTATAACTGCTCGATCATTGCCTAAGCAACCAGGCAATTATACTAAATACTCAAAGTCTATCTTAGGTGCATTTTCATGTAACTGAAGTTTAGGTTCCATGACTAACGTTGATTTTTAATAACCAAAAACCATAATAGACAGATGAGCAGAAATGCCCCCTCACCTTCTTCATGCCTGAAGTCAGCACATTCTGCATTGCCCCACTCTCCGAGCTATCCAGCAAAGGAAAGCTATGTACATACCCACCTCCTGGAAACCTAACAATATCTGTTCCAGATGCATATCGACTCTGCTCACCATTGATAGAAAAATCGCCATTCAGAATCTTGTCTCCCAAAGCAATCCCAAATGGAGCAAGAAGATCATTCAAAGCTGGAATGTTTGCACCTCCAGTGATTGGAGTCCACCAACTTCGAGTGTTATCATCAAAGAATCTCATCTTCACCATCGTATCCACATTATACCACTCAGCAAAGACCGCCAAACCCAATCCATTATTAAGAACATCATCCCTTAGCTTTTCAATCTCTTCCTGGAAGTACTCATCCTCAAGGTCTACAAGTAGGAGTGTCCCATATTGGTGGCCATCAAAGCATGTAAAAGGAGAACCAAGTGTTTCGACATAATATCCAGAGTCCCGTAACATATTGAACATAATGTGAAAATTTGTATGAAGATGATCCCCATGCCAGTCAAGAATATCATTGCGAACATCCAAAGAGTCTCTTGGTATATATCCAGGAGGGTATTTAATATTGTGGAACTGATCCCATAAGACACGTTTTGATCGAGGAGGAGTTGGCACTACTTTTAATTTCAACTGAAGCACGCAGGTACTTCTTTGAGGTCCTTTCTCTCCTCGAGCTGGAGGGCTGTATACCCTAAGACTTACATTTCCTTCAATCTCTCCTGAAAACTGTGCACCTTCTTCCTTAATCTGCATGTGCAGTGCTAGATAACCAGTCCAAGGCCAGATTACTTCTGAATAAGTGAAGCGGATATTTAGAAAATTCCCTTCCTCGTCTGAAGGATGCCATGTTGGCTGACCGTCAACATAGCCAATTACATCCATCCCATTGAGAATGGTAGTATTAAAAATAACAGGCATTGCGCCTGCATAAAGTGGTTGTCGACAAAAGGGCCAGGAATAAGGGCAATCTGTGTAATCAAGAACACTAGGGAAGATGCTTGCACGGGGTTCATAGTTCTTCAGGATTTCATATGACTCTAACCTGACAAAGAAGTCAACAATTAGAACTGACAATCATTGCTACTGATGGAAACATAAACAGATGCAAAAACAGTACAAAATTACCCCACCAACGAGAATGACAAAAGAAAAAAAAAATGCACCTAAACACAAGCAACTAATGACATGAACTTACAGATCAACTCTTCCTGCACCTTGCTCATACATGTTTGGACCAGAAAGCTTTGCAGCCCCCTCAACGAGTGCTTGTTTCATGCTCGCTGGATTTAGAATGTTTTTTCGATTATTTTCAGGGATGACACTAACAAGCAGGCACACCACACCAGCAACCACAGGACTGGCCACACTAGTTCCTGACAAACTTTTACAACCTGTACTGATCTTGGACCCCATAATTTCCCGTCCATATGCTACAACATCCGGCTTCACACGACCATACCTGTAGATGCAATTTACATAGTAAACCTATCACGACAACCATAAGCATGACAAAGCAGCTTATAACAAAAACTTCAAAACAAAATAATCTCTTTGAAAATGTCAATACAAGACAAGTGTCAAGTATGAGGGACAAATGCAAAGTTAGATATAGCAAGTCAATTATTTTCAGGCTTAAACAAGCAAACAGTTACCAATGACTTAATGCTTTAACCCAAAGACATTGGCAGTTATTGCCAAAAGGCCATGATTGAAACAACAAGGTATTATAACCTGAAAAAAATAAACTTCAGCTCATAACTTAGGATGCAGAAGCAACCTAAGCAAGGAATGTTCTCCAGATAAGAGGTTGTCAACAATGTTGCTCCAGTCTGCATTGTCAGGTGGACAAATTCTCCTATGAGGGTCCCACCAACACTGGTAGACTGGATATTATTTTGGATGAGAGAATATCCTTAACAACTTGAGTGGTTACGTAGAACTCAGAAAAGGTCAAATAGGCAACAAATCTTGAATAATTACATTAGGATGCTGTAGACAACCAATTAAACTGACATCTCAAGCAAATTACAGGGCAGCGATTTTCCAATTATAGTTTTATTCACACAAGTGGGGAACTATGCTTTGTATCAGTTCCATGTTAATACTGACATGTATCTGCAACATCCAGGAGGATAGAGGAAACCACAATTGTCTTTGTACAAGGGATGGCTAAAAACAATAATTAAAAAAAGGATTAAACGTGAACTTGATTTCACATATATTCTGTGCAGACAGAGCAACGTTTCTTGCAAGTCAGATGTAGTTGTACTTCTATGGCTGGATGTGTTCAATTTTAATCTTATGGCCTATACTCCTTGAATTCTCTGCTTATTTACCATTCTTTTACTCGGTCCATGAATAAAGAAGTGATTATGGCCATCACTTGTTTGATATAATTCATTTGCTTACATTAAAGAATTCACCTAAATGACAGCAAATCAAGAAGCACTCCAGGAAACTGCTAGTCAATTGGAGCAATTTCCTTTCCTCTGTTGCACAAGCATGCAAGCCACCACAAGCTACCTTAAACTCAAGTAAATTTCAATGCCACAACCATTGAAGTAGATCCAAAAATTGATATTGTGAACAATCATACTACACAAAGGATTTTCCACATAGTTTTGGTAGCAGGTGGTTACTCAAAATAACAATAAATATATGAGCAAAAATCAATATTCAGAGTACAAATCAAAGTAAAATCTGTATAAGATAGACTACCCATGAGGAATCTCCCATGTACTCATGCCACGTGACGAAAATGATGCTATGTGATCACTATAGTCAATGCCACCAACACCAATAACATCACTCTGGTCTGCTGGATTGTTTAAAGTACCGTAGAGAGGCCCGTCATTTCCAATAGCCGAAACCATAATAATATTATTTGCTGTTATTTCCCAAACCTGGTGAATCATGAGCACTCAGCCATAAAAAGGAAAGTCTAAGCCTCAATAGCATAAATATTCAAAAAAAATACAAAAGGCACACGTGCATGAATCATACATATGGCAAAGAGTTACTGAAAGATTCCACAGAAAATAATTGGTGATCTTCAAAAATGATATTCATGAGTATTGAAATAATTATCTAATTGATCATGAGGTGTTAATTCTTCCTCAAAAAGTAAATAGGTATTAGAAAAGCCTCATCATTATAATTTTTATAATAGAAAGATCAATACCATTTTACAAAGAACCTAAGATTCATATGTCCTATTTTCACATACCATAAATTTCAATTATAAATTCATTAAGCTGCAACTAGCAGCAGAAGGAAGTCTTACCTTCTCCACGAATGGGAGATCCAAGTAATCAGGTCCTCCAATACTCAAGTTCAACACATCCATATTGGTTGCAATAGCATAATTGAATGCATCAAGGAACCATGATGTGTAAGATACCTGCAATAGGCTGAACACAAGCTTCTCATAATCCTGCCAGATGCTTTATACTAAACCAAGAGTTAAGAAAGGAAAGGCATTCAACATTGTACATAAAAAAATATAAACCATATCAGAACAAAAACTGCAATTTGTATGCAAATGCAACTTCATTTCACAGAAACTAACAGAAACAAAATAAATAAATTCCTAACATCCAACATGCATTACCTGTGCATCTGTGAACACACGAAAAGCATAAATCTCTGTATCTGGTGCAAAGCCAAGACACTCTGCATCTTGACCAGCAACAACACCAGCAACAAATGTCCCATGTCCAAGATTATCGTTTAAAGTATCTTCATTGGTCCAATTCGTACGCTCCTGTAAATTGCTCAAGGCTTAATTTCAGCTCTCTGCTTAAAAGCTAAATATAAAGTAGAAAAATGCCACTAACAAACAGTTTATTAGTGCCTCATCATCAGTAACATTCTAACTACAAAAACAGAAAAGCACCCTCTAACATCTTTTCCTGATGAATAGTACCTTGATATTACGGAAATGTGGATGATTTTCCCGAATTCCAGTATCAAATATGGCCATTTTTACTTTCGAACCAGTGTGCCCTTTTCCCCACAGTACATCTGCTCCAAAAAATGAAGTCACTTGAGATCCCTGCAAGGAGCAGTGAAAAGAGACATGCATATTAGAACAAGCACATAATCAGTTCTATTTTTTCCGTCCTCTTCTTTTTCATTTTTTAAAAATAAAATTCTGATTGTCATCCCAGAAAGCAAAATAAAACAACTCCCAATTTTCTTTTTTCAAAAGCTAATTCTAAAAAGTTTATCCCAAAAATTAATTCTTATGTTAAACACGTGCAAACAAAAAATGTCTCCACGCAGTAAGCCAAAAACTCCAACATATCAAGATTTGAACGTTGACCCACATAATTATTATATAGATTACGATTCATATCGCAATTTTAGTGATTTCTCTAATATTTCATTTCATATCCAACAAATTGAAGAAAAAATAATTAGTTTCTCACTCATTAAATGAAAAAAAAAACCTGCATCAAGAGATGGCGTTCCCAATTGATCGTGGAATTACTCGTCTTTGCCGAATAATACTCTCCTTCACTAAATGACATCGAAGTAAAAATCTTTCCAGGTCGTTTCTTCCCATCCTCAAAAGCACCACCAAGCAACGCCCTTTTATAGCTCAAATCTACATTCACATCCTTCACAAAATTCAACTTCTCAATCTGTTCAATTAACCCTTCTTTCACTGATTCCTCGATTGCAATTAGCCCAAAATCCGTCGGGTACTTCGCTGCCAGGTTTTTCCTCTCGATCCATTCCCAGCCGTCCGATCGAATCCTCGAACTTAGATACGAGCGGTGATCCTCGGCGTTTTTGTACTCCGTGAACCGGACTATGTAGTTGTTGCGAGAAACTCGGGTTTGGTTTTGGTTTTGAGTTAGGGTTTGAGTCGGGTTGAGGGAGGGATTGAACTGGTGGAGACTGAACGAAAAGAGGATCACAAAAAGCGAGCATTTGAACGTAAACGAGCTGCAGCTTCGACATGCTTTCATGTTGTAGGGGATAACGATATCGTTACACACTGATTGATTTGGCGGGAAAATCCCCACATCGGAGAATGGAGTTAGTCAATGCCTGGATTGTTTCTCTTTTCCGTTCCGTCTCCCCTGTTTTAGGCGCAGCTGGTTAACCAAAAAGGTCATAACAAGGGTTTTCGATTAACTAGTAATTACCTACTTCAATGGGCATAAGATCTTGCCACGTGGCATTTTCATATATTAAACAGAATATGGACTTTGAATTTAATTTTTCTCAAAACATTTTCGTACAAAAATAAAACACTCCAAAAGCAACAGTGCAAAGCAACAGTGCAAAGCAACAGTGCTAGCCGAGGTCAGTTGCCGAGTAGAAGAAGAGAACCCAGTGGGATGGCGCGAGTTCTCGTCCTCGGCGCAAAAACCAGAACGACCTCGACTTTTCTATCGGCTTCTGTTGCTGGGATTTCAATTTCAACTACAAAATGTATAACCTCAATTACGTCTCCTCATTATCTTCCATCAATTTACTTATTCTGAAAATGTTCTCATGCCCATGCTGTCGGACAATTGATAGACATGACCAAGTACAGGGAAGCTTTCTCTAGGCGAATGGCCATGACTGGCCTCAAACCCCACTACCGTATCTGTCCCGGCTTTCCTTCCTTGCCTTTCTGTTTGTCTCTCGGGAATTTGTTGTCAAAAAAGATAACAAGATCACTTTTTGCTACAGAAGTTGGCTTGTCTTTTACCAGAATTTGTAGAACTAGAGGACTTATTATATGAGTTTGGGCTGATTATCATTCCAAAAATGCCGAGAGAAGATGAACTGTTACGTGTAAGTTAGAGTTCGGTTTTTTATTTAACGTGACCATGGAACTGTTATTTAGAGATTGATATCTGTATTTAGCATTACGAGTTTCTGGCGGTACTGACTGTATGGCCCTCTGTGTTTTACCTGCAGGATGGAAAACTTGGGGTTATAATGGGACTGGCGAGAGTGGTGAAGTCATTGATGGGCTTTTGGCTATAATTGCTGATCGTGGGCTACGCAAGGAGAGCAAAGAGGAGGCTGACATTGTTAGTCGCCGTGTTTCTGATGTGGGTATATGTAGTTTGAACTTTTTGCCATTATGTGTGAGGTTTGCCTGGATCATTAGTTGGCTAATATTGGCTTTGTGTAGGAATCAGATGTGTGATTGCTCATTGTGATTGGTTGGATGGTAGGCCAAAACAGGGTCATTTGCAAGAAGCAGCTCTGACATGAGGTGATTTGTTTGTTTTTAAATTTGAATTTCAGGGAAATGCCAGCTACTGGAATTGTGTTTTTCCTGAGTGCATAGTCTCCGTCGATTCTTTACTCTGTAGGGTTCAAATTTATTGGTTATCTTGGCAAAGGATAATCTCTGATTAGGACCCAATTGTGCTTCAACTTCAGATACCAATTATTTCAGATGTTTTGCGTTCAACACCAGATTGGTGTGTTACTTATTGCGCACCATGCAGATGACCAGGTTTGGACCAATTAGTTGTGGACATGATAGTGTTTCCGAGATTATATGTTTAGTAATTTTTGAGATACTATCCAGGCTGAGTTATTCATTCTCAGATATCTCGCAATAGTAGCATTCTTGGACTCGCTGTAATGGCATTTGCTTCTCAAATTTTCTCCTCACAGACATACTTTTATGATAAAGATTTAAAAATCATTCAGTTGTTTTGGTGTGGCCACAATTGGATTTTTCCAAAGAAGATATGTACAAGGGTTGTACAAAGGAAATTATGCATCAAATGTAATCATTTCTTGAGTTTTCCTTAGATTTTGATTCTAACATTTTTGCAGATATGTCAAGGGGGTAAGCAGGAATGGGTAGAGGACCCAACAAATTGAAGTCCTTTGTTTGTGAGGACTAGGATTCAAATGTCATTAGGAGATCTGTCATCAAGTGAGTTGTGATAGATATCGATGTTTATCCGGGTCAGATTTCTTTATTTTTTTTTTCCTCTTATGTACAAGTATCGAAAGCTACTTTGCTTTTTTATCTTTTGCCATATGTTATGTTGTTCACACTGTTCTGACTGCTGGGCTGGAAGAACTTGAGTTTATCTAGGATTTATATGATCTGCTAGATTCATATGTCGAGCACATTTGCTCTGATTTGATAAATGAAACTGTGACTGTCATGGATGTAAATCTTCTTTTAACTGTTAGAATGTCTGAATGATGATTCACAATTCGCAATGGAGTCTGTTACTTAGCTTAGTTAAAGGAAATTCTTGTAAATACACTATTCAAAAATGCCAAGCTGTTTGATGAAGTTGAGTTGGCGGTGAATGGTTGGTCTGAGGTGTTTTTTTTTAGAAAAAAAAAATCTGTGAAAGCTGTTAAAAGGATAGTTGGTTTTAGTTACTTAACAGTTAAAGGGAAATAAATAGTGGCCATGGAAGAAGTTGAAGAAGCTGAGTGAAAGCAGAGAGAAGGAAAAGAAAGTAGGAGAGAACAGAGATTAGGAAGGAGGGCTTCTTGTTATTGCAAACTCTATACTTGTTTTCCTTTCTTGATTAAATAAAACAATTATTCTGGTTTCCTTGGAAATCCAGTGTGTATTATATTCTTTAGTTGCTTCTTTGTCCTCTTGAGTTGATTTGATTACATTTCTGCGTAGAATTAAGTTTCTAGATTGCTTGAAAATATCAGAAGAAATTCGTGTACACCAGGTAATGTTTTGAGTGTTCTTTGTGGGTTGAGAGCAGCAGCATCTACAGAATGTATTGATATATGTGATGTCTAAGTTTTATATTTGACCTGTTATTGTTATTAGAAAATTCTCAATTTTATGTTTAAATCTGGCAGCAAGGCTATGCTGTTATTGAACTAGAGGTTCTTAATTCATCAAAAATTGAGGATATGTGCCTGTCAAAGTTTCTTGCCCTGGCCTTGCAGGTACTGCCAACTATAGTTAGTCGTATGATGCCTTAATCATTTAGGACTTACTATATTGTTCATTTAACCTTTTGGTGATACTGTTCTAATCTAAATTTTGCAGTTTATTTCTCAAAGGCAAAGGCCAATTAGAGGTAGTACTTCAAAATTGCTGTTGGACTACATTCCTACTTCCCCATGCAAGGTACATGTAATTATAGCATTCTAGTTGCAATTCTCTTAAAGTTTCCTATCGGTTACTTCTCTACTGTAAAAGAAAAAACTTTCGTAGATACAACCATTACTCATGGTTTGAAATTTTTGTCCACAGTATCTATTGTATTCTTTGAACTATTACTGCAATTGCTGTTTTCTGCAATTCCACAACTTTATACATTCTTGCCTAAATTTAGTCGTGCCATCACTAGATAGCAAGACTAGCACTGGATATTGGCCTTTCCATTACTTCTGTTTCTTCTTTTTGTTGAAAAGTTTCTTTCTTTTTTTAGCAACCTTTCCTAAACAAAGATACAAAAGCATGGAATAATTTTTAGTTTTTTACTTTCTAGTTTCCTTTTTTATAATTTATTTATGCAAAGACCTCTCCCTAATGTTTTTATTGAATGTTTATCATTTTATACCGATTCTTGATTTTTTGACAATCCTGCAGACCTCCCTTACTGCAGCTGGTTGTTACATCTGTCCAGCTCCTAGGTCCAGAGGCACTTAAGCCCTGGTTTGTTGTTCTATTGACTGTCCTCTGCCCTTGAAAATGGAATTGTGCAGACACATTCTAATGGACAACAGAGGCATTGTGTTCCAAATTTGGAGAAGATTATAGCAGATGCAAATCATATTCAGATCACATGGTTCCAGATGCATCAGAATTTTTGTTGGGCATGACATCTGATTCAGTTCTTACCGAAGCCAAGAGACAATATTCTCAGCAAGTCAACCTACAGAAACATTCTTCTTCTACAAAAGGAGGAAAATAAGCAATTTAAATTTAATATTGAAGTTACATCTGATTATAAGCCAATGCACAAAGTTGAATGTGTCAGCTTATATCCAAGCAAACCACTTCAGCCTGGGCAAGTATGTTATTTTATGAATAGGCTGTTTATCACATGGAAATTGAGCAAAGGCAATTCCTAGCAGTGCATTTCCTGAGGAAGTTTATTGTGAGGGGGTTTGGTAGGGGAAAGACGAAATGAGCATTGCAGTTCCTGTGTAATTGGCAATAAGACGGTGGTTGAGGTGCGCCACATGATAGAGTTTGACTGGCTGTGCCTTGCCCAGTTGTCAGGGGTCCAAGTTTAGGTAATTTGCAGTAGGAAAGAGTGCTTGTACAAACCAAGACAAAGCAAAATATGGGAAACGGAAATTTATGTTTGGATTATGCGCGATTATCGGCTAAAAGAGCTCTCTTATCATTGAAATCTGTCCCAGTTGCTGCAAGAAGAAGTCTTCCTGTCCTATTCAGTAGTGATGGACAGTTACTAAGCACCCCAGTATGTTAATCTGTTACCATTTTATGCAACCACAAAGCTCAAGTCTCATTTCTCCTGCGAAACAATTCTCTTCCCTGTCGGCAGTTATCTCTGAACACAATTATCGAATCAATTTATTCTTTTGGATCGCTATATATAACTTTTTTAGGAAAATAAAATTCTCCAATCATTTTTATTCTTGCTTGGAAAGATTTTGTGACGATTTTTGTTGGTTCGGTACCCTGGTCTCCGCTGCGTGGCTAGTTTTTCTTTTATGTTTATCCTTTTTGTATACATTTTAAAAATTTTTCACAATATCAGGGCATTAACGTCAATATCTGTCCTTGCTTGATGGCATCTGCTGTATTCAAGCCCAAAGTAGCGCATGGGGGAGGTCATAGGTCATTTATCTAGACTCCCTAGTTTGTTTCGGTCTTTTTCCCGACTTTGGTGGTTACATTTTGTTGAAGTTTTGTGAGTCGGCTTTACGTATAAACCTGGCCCTAAGAGGCTCACACTGCCAGATCTGCATCAAATCATCCCGATAAAAGTTGTCGAGCAGGTTCGAAATGTAAGTTCCCTTCTCCACTGCAATTATTATTTTCACTCTTCTGCATTTCCATAACTCTGTTGAGTCACACTTTCTTATGTAGGAAAATGGTAACATTACATTAACAAGCGTTATCAAGTGTTGGTTTCTGAAGCATTTGAATTCATAATGGTCATCATAAAAATGAAATGCAGGGAAAATGTCATGGCTTTACTCTGTAGCAGTGCTTAATGATTGAAGACTAGATTCTCAGTCTCAACATGTTTAAACATTCGTAGCTTGACTTATTGGTGAATTCTGTTAACATATTTTTGCAATGTGACAGAACAATCAGATCTTTGGGGGTGCACTTACAACTATGAGATTTAGTAGTGGCTGTGCAATTGGCTTTCTGTAATCCAGCAGCCACATGTTTTCAGTCATCTATCAAACAAGATGCTCGGTGATCTAAAGCAAATCCCCGCCATTCGCCAAATCTCCGGCTTTTATTCTGTATGGGCCATGATTGATTGAACCATAAAAACTCAAAAAGCAATAAAATCACTCCTGAAAACCTTTCTTCCAAAACTGCAGTTGGTCGGAGTAGTATGTTGTAGTTTGTAGGTTACATGAAAATTCTGTTGTAAACTCTGCCAATATATTGCTGAAGATGTAAGAATACAAGATCGGGAAGAAGGTATTATAAGCCGCCCTTACCGCCTCTTTCCTCCAAAGAATGAAAAGAAGTGAACCATTGCTTCCAAGCTGCATCCTTTTGTTGCTCAACCCATGATAAAAAAGCACTGTCTAACAAGCAGAAGATGTTAACATAGAGAAGCTGGTATCTTACAGGAACATAACGGAAATTCGCAACTTGAACTATTGGCCATACACCACCCTCCAAAATCAAGGCTGGGAGGAAATCCCTCTTCAAATCTTTCTTCACGTTAGCAACATTCTTGCCAGCCGAGAATCCCATGTAAGTGAAAAACACAAACAAATCTAAGGGGCCAAAGATGATGCTATCCATGGCAACTTTGGTAGCAACAAACCGCGCTGACTTTGGTGGTAGTTGAAGCCTGAGTCTTATAAATCTGTCCAAGCCTTCATACCTATTATGAAAATGGCAAATGCATTAATGCACAAGTTAATCACCAGACACTTTGTTGTGTGCAAAGTTCATTGTACATAGCCATGCATCTCAAATCTAATTGAACCTGGTCTTCTTACTAGCAAACAAGTATGGTCAATCTAAACATAATCACATTCTTTTCTGTTGATTCTCAAAGTCAGAACAATGTACCTTGCACAATATAATGTTCCTAAATTGATTATATGCAAGGACACATTTCGCATTTGACTGAATATAGGTATATCTCACAATTTCTAAGTAACTTTCACTCACTACAGCAACTCTGGATGCATTTATGCATTGTCGGTCAGATATGTGACGGTTTTGACAGCATAAATCAAGCCATAATTGGACATTCTATTCATGGCATGCTTCTTGTACTATAGCTGTAGATATCCTGTGTTAATAATAAAATTATAGCTTTCTTATTTAGCTAGATGTAATTGATGTAAGTGCAGAAATTCAGCCTTGTAATTGGTCTTAAAAATTTTTTATGATCAGAAGAACTCTGGCAATGGGAGGCATTCAATCCAATTGACATGGTATCATAGCTTGATAGTTAAACAGAGAAAGTAAATTATGTCTAGCTAAATAAGGAAGCAACAATTGTACTATTAGTTACAAGATATCTACAGCTATTATACAAGAAGCATGCCATGAATAGAATGTCCAATTGTGGCTTTTTTTATGCTGTCAAAACCGTCACATATCCGACTGACATACATCACATATTAGAATGAAGTTTGAAAAAGAAAAGAATGAAGAAAAGATTCTTGCCTAAGTTATTTACAATAGTTTGCAATATAAACCTTTGGAATGTAATTTCAGGCGAGCTGCAGAGTGTACTATGTGCCACCACCACGCTATCTATCAAAAGTTATCAAAAAAACATCTCTAGATCCAACAAGTTGCATATATCTTAGAGAACAAGTTTTTATCTATTGGATAATACAAATTTCCTTCATTGACATTTATATAACCAAATTCCCATTACTAATGCAGCAAAAATCCTAGCTCCAACCTGCTAAAAACCATGAGCATTTCCCTGAGAATTATTTTTGAAGATTGCTTCTAAAAGTAGCACGAAATTTACCACTGCAGTCTATCTATTTCAAGGCAAAGCTTTAAAGAAGATACGACATTAAAGCATGGCCGGTAAACAACGATAAGGTTTACTAACCCAAATGAGAAAGCAGGAACCGAATACTCACCAAAAATGGCCAACGGGTCCAACAAAGCCAAATCCAAACATACTTGTGACTGCCACACGTTTCCAGTTGACTTTGAATTTTTCATCTGCATCCTGCCACATTAAACAAGTATTATAATCTTACTACTGCAAAGGAACATGTTGATTCTCAAAATATAACAAGCTCCGGATTAGAATGAGAAAAGTAAAATGTCAGTGTAACAATGGCATCGACCAGAATGCAATGATTTTGAAGATGGAATGAAAATGTTGACATACAACTATAAATTCATAATAAGAGTTGATAACCCTTCTCCATTTTAACCAGCATCAAATACTCAATTTGATTAATAGGACTTATAGATGCAACCTTATAAAATGTGTTAACGATCAAGATTCAAACCAACTTGCTATCGACACACAGTTCAAGAATTGAGGATGTGAAACATATGTCCAGTGTATTGCTTATGTATGTTATTGCTCACTTTGGCTTGAATGGTACTGTGGTCTCAAGATCTTGCACAACAAGAAGACAAGAGGCAGAGCCAATTGGCAGCGGAAATGCAAGAACAGGAAACTAGTGACTGAGTAACTTAATGCTCTATCTTGCACTTGCAGTTAAGCTTACCATAGTAGCTTATATTTACTAAGTTGGGGAATGTTTCATGGTATACATTCTTGAACTTCATATTGTTTAGAAACGGAATGTAAACTCCTCAACATTTAAAACTTCATTTCTGACATCTCCTGGCTACAAGATCCAGGAACTAACTTGCTTCAATGATATGAAGAAAAATAGATTTATATATATGGGCAGACTAACTTAAAGGGCTTTATCATGGTCAAGGCAGTAAGAATGCATTTAGCCATTCAAAAATTGTACACAATAAAAGGCATTGATTCTATAAGACAGTAATAATGGGACCAAACACTGACCAAAACCAAAAATAAAGTAGTAGATTTATGCTATTCTTAGTTGGTTTGTGGACAAAGCTTTATGCATGACTTCATTTAAAGTGATAGTGGAAAGGAAGGACACAAGAGTGCATGTGCAGGCATGCACAAACAAGAAGGCATTGTCACTTGCACGTTAATATCTCGACTCACTAATCGAGTATTCATTTTAAATACATACCGAAGCTCAATTTTGTCTCCTGCAACAAATAGAAATTATTCATTGATAACCTCGCAGATTAGGAACCTTCACAAGAGCATTGCTGGGTTCATTGCAAACATCAAACCATGGATACAATCATACTATCAATAAAGCAGCCACCACTTTATTTCAATCAAGTTACGTGACACAACTGAAAGCTGCAAAAAGAAATGAACACGTGGGTAGTATAAAAAGAGATATTTATACTATGAATAGTTTTTCTATTCCTCCTCTTTAATCTAACAATTAGGATGTTAAACTGGATACAAATGGTAGAATTTCGTGCCTAAATAAACCAAAAGACCTGCCACAAATGGTAGGTCAGCATTTGTTTTGGAATTTTTAACTGCTACGCCATTACTTCGTCGATGACAGCCTCTTCCTTCTACGCCTTCATTTTACATGCTGGACTAGTTAATGATCGGATATAGCATTACTTCACAATAACATTATAGCATTTCTCAAACCATCTCCTCTTGTGATTACTTTCATATTCCACAATACTAGAGAATTATTATACTTATAAATGCAATTTAAAACACACATTCGCTCCTACACACATCCAAATTTAACCAAACAAGCATGCCATAGAAATTACTAATAAGTACAAGCAAAAGAAGGAATTTCATTCAGATTCTTGAAGAACAAACACAAGATTAATTAGCCAAACAAAAGCATTTTATCAAACAGCAAAACCATGAGGAAAGTACAAACAGTGGTTGGCAACAACCAATTTAATAAACAAATAACACCAAATATCATGATGAAATCAGAACAAACTTTTAAGTAACATTCTTAAAGACCTCGCTTGGCAAGAACCCAAAAGCAAACAATAGCCAAAATCAGAAATTTACAAACACCCAATTAACAAAATAAGAAGATCATGTTAAAATAACAAGAACCCCAGATACCCATTACCAAGAACCATTTTAACAACGAAAGAAAAATCAAATATTGGGTGGTTTCAACGAAGGATAAATAGCAAAGCTCACAGATAACTGAAGGCGGTGTTTTGCAGTGGCGTGAGTGATGTATTGAGCAGCAACGTCACCGACACCCCAAAGAAATCCTGAGCTTACGATTTGCGTCTTCACTGGATTAACAGCTAAGCAGTTTTGGTACCATTTCCAAATCTTCAACATTTTTCAGAGAGAGAGGGAGAGAGGGAAGGAAAGAGAGGAGGCTAAGATTACAAGATAGGAGAGCGAGACAAACTAAAGATTTCGGGCACCCATGCCTTATTGATGGCCAACTTGCCAGTTGCCAGAAGCTCTAAACTATGCACACACCCATTCCATTCATCGAATTTATGAAACGGTTAAGAATGACTTTGCTTAGCTATAGAGAGTCAAACAGGCCGAAAAGCCGTGACTTGTGAATATATAATATGCATGAATTAATCAAATTTTTGTGAGTACAGTATTGGTCTGCCAATAGATGGAATGAGAGAAGTTTGTATCTATGGATATAGGGCTCATATTATTAATATAATATATCATGTTATTGTTAATCATTTTCATGAAAAATAAAATAGTCTCCTAAGAGAATATCTAATATATATACGTTATAACGTACATTTTTCAACAAATGATTTAAAATAATAACGGTTAAAATAAAATTTAAAAATTTAAATATAAGGTTACATTCTATGTATGTTAAATAAATTTTTTTCATAATTATTAATTTAATATTTAAGATTGTTAAGTTAATTTTTAATATAAAAAAAAATATGCACATCTATCTTAATTTAAATTAACGTTTTTGTAAAATTTATAACGATTTTGCTATTTTAGTTATTATAGTGCTATTATTGATAATACAACACTTGTAAGAAATGTGCAAGGCTTAAAATTGATCAATCTCTTCCGTTTGATGTTATAATGACAACATTCTAAGACTATGTTTTTCGTAATACAAATGCTTTACAGATGCCAAAACCAAACCCAGACTTGGTAATGATTTGGTACTCGTACACCAATTATTACATCATATTATCACTTTTCATTTCTTGGACTGCCCTTTCTCTCTGTCTAGGCACTTGTGGCTTTACAATTTACGTCGCACTGTGGATATTCTCCCTTTTACTCATCCAATGAATTATGTCACCTAATCTTTCTTTTCTCAAATCAAATGTTCAAAGAAGATCCTTGATCTTGATTGTCACAAAAATCTGTGCCCAAATTTGCAATTGCATGGAAGAGATAATTTCTTTTATCAATTGGAAATATTATGGTTATCTTCCACAGATGAAACCAATGAAATAATATTGGGTTTTTAATTTTGACCTTGCTTATGAATGCTGCCATGGCAAAACCTCCTCTTCCATATAATCTATACATATTTTTGTCATCAACCCTTTAGAGCCTCAGAAGGCATAATCCAAGACCTGTTTCTAATTTGTGGATAAGAATCTCCAGTGGATGTCACAATACAAACACATTGCCACTAGATTCCAGTCCAGGTGTTGCTACTTCATCGCCTGCATGCACACGCGCCTCTGAAACCAAACCATGCAAGCTATTCTCTCTCTCTGTCTCTCATGTTTTTCGAGTGCCCAAATCAACAGGTGCGCCACTAAAACTTCTTCAACTTTTTAGTTTTCTCGTGCTGTGAATTTTTTGGGTCTAAACTTAGCCTGACTATTATGAGTTAGTACTTCATCAAGGTTTGATATTGATCATTGTCGTTGAATATTTATACATCTGCTGCTTTAACTTTTTCTGAAGCAACATGTGCTGGAAGGCACATGGGTTGAAATGTTACTGGGTAAATTAAGTTCGTTGTTAGTAGATTGGCACTTGCTGCTTTTTGTTGAAAATGGGTTTCTATTCTGATTACATGCCCAGAATGATGTATTGCTACTTCTCAAGTCCAATGAATGATGAACTAATTCAGATTGAACGCTGTATTGCTATTTTGTTCCTTTGTCTCTTCACCATTGGATGTTTGCATGCTAATGAAACTCGAATTCAGCTCTGGTTCTGAAAACGAGAGGAAATGTTAATTGGTAGTTTTGAAGAATTGTTTAATTTCTACATCTTTATGGCTGATTCCATATTTTCCTGCCTAATTGTAGCTTGAAGAGTAGTAAATATATCAAATTGCTCAGAACAACATATCTTTTTTGGTTGTTTTAAATCTTCTTACGTGTAGACGCTCATTGTCCTTCAACCAGTTATTTTGATTTCAGTTTCCTTTTTAATTGGGGGTTTAATATACCTTTAGGGAGCGTTTGGCAGGGGGCTTTTTTTTTTTTTTTAATCCTTCGTAGACTCTGCATGTTCACATATTGATCTAAAATCCAAACGTCATGAGCAAAATTTTTGCGAACAATATTCCCCATGTCATTATTCTTTTACTTAGTCACTTCAGGTTGTCATAAGGCTATCATATGGATTCCGTACAATTTTTTTTTCTTGTTTTTGTGTAAATTTTAAAGACCATAGGTTATTTTAGGCTGCAGGGTTAAATTTTCTGATCCAATTTAATCCACTTATGGCACCTTGTCATGTTTTCCTCAGCTGGTGATGGATATTGTATCTTCAGCAACCTGTTATTGCATATGATTGTGGTTTCCCATAATAAATTTTCGGTCGTCAAACTATGTTCTTTGTAGGGGGCACGGACATGCTCCAAAACAAGGTATTCATTTTCAAGATCCGTGAATAGAACTCTTTCATTATGTTTTAATAAGCATCTAAACATCTGTTTGGTTGCATCGAATGATATAATATCACCAAATTGGCTAATTTAGTAATAAAAAAGGGCTCTTTCTTATAGTAACTGCCGAAAAATCTTTGAAGGGCAGTGTATAGCATCATATGGACAGACATTAGATGATGTTTGGGGCGTATTGACTACATATAATTTGATATTAGAAGGCTCCTAACTGATTACTCAAAAACTTGTTGCTGATTTGGTGTTTTTATCTAGGTTCTATCTGGAAACTGTTTTTCAATCACCTCCATGGTAAAAAGGATTGAGAAGGAAAACAAACTACTAGCCCCCGTGTATTTTGTGGCAGCCTGAATTTGAATCCCATCACGATAGGAAGGTGAGTCACTGAGAAAGTAAGAAGCAGGGAGCAAACTTTGGCAAGTTTGACCAAAAAAGGGATCATATTATCATGGGTAAGCGCCAAGAAGGAACAACAATGAGCAAGCAGCTTGTTGAAGCATCGCCAATTGTGGTATTATCTGCATCTACTTTATTTTATTTGGTGAATTAATTCAAATGCAATTTCCAGTTTCTCTTCTTGTCTGTTGTAATCTGCCTCATTCAAGCTTGTGAAATGGATATTCTTTGAACGATTTAGTCATGAGATAACTAATCTTCTATGATAGTCATGGAATTTCTAGTGTTGTATTTTACTGTCATTGTTCTATATAAAGCCAGGAACATAATGGTTTCAGTTTCAGGTGTATTTATCTAGAGAAACAATTATTATCATCTTGTTTTCATTTTCATACCCAGAATGATGTCATGCAAAACTGATTCTTTATTTCATAGATGTTAGGCGTCTATGTTCGTAAGTAGACATAACTACAATTGTCTTATGGTGATCTTCTTGAACTTCACAGAAACAACATCTGGACAAGAAGGAGAAGGACCAGCCGGGCTCGATCCCAATTTCCGTAGGCTCACAAGTTCAGTCCCGCTGCCTTGTTTGTTTGGGCAATCACAGCTGTAGGACAGTTCGCTCGAGAACCAAACTGATGAATATTTTGGTTCGAAAAGGGAAGCCTCATGAAGCCCATTATATTTTCAACAGTTTAATAGAAGGAGGACACATGCCAACTCTTATTGCACGCACAACTCTTGTAGCTGCGTTGACTCCCGCCAGAAATGATTTGAATCCATTCCATCTCTCTTCTCTAAAATGGAAAAGAATGGTATGATGCCTGACAATACTCTTCGATGCCATGATTAATGCGTGTTCTGAATCTGGAAAAGTCGAAAAAGCCATGAAAATATTTCAGAAAATGAAGGATAGTGAATGTAAACCCACAACCAGCACTTATAATACCCTTATTAAAGGATATGGAAACGTTAGTAAGCCTGAAGAATCTCTGAAATTGTTAGGGGTAATGTCACAGGATGAGAATGCAAAAACCAAATGACAGGACTTATAATATTCTTGTGAGAGCTTGGTGTGACAAGAAGAACATAGAAGAAGCATGGAATATTGTGTATAAGATGGTCATATCTGGTATACAACTTGATGTCGTCACTTATAACACCTTAGCAAGGGCTTATGCTCAGAACGGGGAGACGAATAGGGTAGAACGAATGATTTTTGAGATGTAGAACAACCAAGTGTGGCCTAATGAGCGTACTTTTGGTACAATTGTGAGTGGTTATCGCAAAGAAGGTAATATGGAAGATGCAATGAGGTTTATTTATAGAATGAAGGAGCTTGGGGTGCATCCAAATCTTGTTGTGTTTAATTCTCCTATCAAAGGATTTCTTGACACCACAGATACTAATGGAGTTGACGAGGTGAGTTCCAACATGTCTAATATTTAGATTTTCTAAAATTCTCTCTTTTACTCTCTATTACAAGAGATACATTTCCAAGTGGTTCCATGTTGCAATTATAATTTGGCTTTCGTGTTCTATTGTCATCTCAGCATCATATTGTAGTGTGTTGAAACAATGGAAGTAGGAAATTTCTAAGTTTTTCATATAACCAAATTTCAAGTATAATACCTTCTGATGATCAATGGCTTCTGCAGCATTTGAAAAATATTCAGTATTTTGAATCTTTTGAATATTCCTAGTAATATTACTTACTAAATTGGACAGGCACCCACATTGATGGAAAGAGATTGGGATCAAACCAGATGTTATAACATTTAGCGCAATCATGGATGCCTGGAGCTCAGCAGGACTTATGGGAAAATGCCAGGAGATTTGCAATGACACGGTGAAGGCTGGTATAACACCTGATATCCATGCATTTAGCATCCGTGCAAAAGGCTGTGTACATGCTGGATAGCCACAGAAGGCTGAGTCGACTCTAACTTCCGTGCGCAAATATGGAGTGCTTCCAAATGTTGTAATGTTCACCACTGTTATCAGTGGGTGTTGCAATGCAGAAAAAATGGAGCTTGCAATGACTGTTTATGAGACGATGTGTGAGATAGGCATTTCTCCCAATTTGAAAACTTGCGAGACTCTGATATGGGGATATGGAGAAACGAAACAGCCATGGAAAGCAGAAGAATTGTTGCAAATTATGGAAGAGGGGGATATCGGTCCTAAGAAGAGCACTATCCAACAGGTAGCTGATGCTTGGCGTTCCATTGGTTTGGCAATTGAAGCCAAGAGAGTTCTCAATAGTGCAAAAGAAGATTGGCAATCCTTGTCTAGTAGAAAGAAAGATGAGATACCTTTGTAGAGCTTGGAGAATATTTATAAGAAGCAAAAGCTTAGTGCTTATAATTCTAATCTTCTGCAGATACCTGAAGTAGTTGCAAATGACCAAAATGGGTCTTCAGCTGCTAAAATTAGGAGCCAGATGGTTATCAAAAAAATCTGGGTTTTCATTCGAGACTGAGTGGACTACTACTAAATCCTTGCTCATTCGTGCATGTGCACTCAGTATGCAACCATGGTTGTATGCAGGAAGCAATGTGAAAGTCAGATTGGTAAATGTGGGCACTATGTAAATGCATATAGGTTGGTTTTCATAAACTGATGGTTGCACAGATCATATCTTCAACCAGCGTGTAGTGACACAGCGGCGGATGAAGGTTGATTTATCAACTCCTGGAAGTTCACAACTACTGACTACTAGTTGCGATTCAGAGTTGTAGTTATTAAAACTGTTGTTTTAAGATTTATATGTCTATTTCTTCTATTCCCATTGTCTTCATTGCTAAATTTATTTTGTAATCTTCTATAATGGGATGTATACACTGTTGATAATTCTGGGGCAGACTGATTACTGTCAAACTGTTCATGAATGTAACGAAATTACCTGTACTTCGAAAAACACAAATTTGTCAAATGTACATGCCCTTCACTGCTTCTGCTACCACGGGTGATCCATATTCTGATCTGAGCATAGTCCTTCAAGGTAATTAGTCCTTCGTATCTGTTCACGTAGTTTGTTTTTCCTTGATAATGTCTTCAAATTCATATAACATTCTTACTGTTTTCTGCAATCTCCACTCCCTCCCTATAAATAACTTATAACTGCAGTACCTCAAGCTCAGGGATTAAAATCTGATGGGTGTAGTAGTGCACCGCGGAGATAATGACATCCCATACATCTCTTACCTCGGTTTCCTACTCTTCAAAACCCTATTTCTCTACATCTCTTACCTCCTTTTCCTACTCTTCAAAATCCTATTTTCGTGTCACCTCATTTTTTCAATTCTCTCGAAAACCCTAGTTTGACCGGAAAACCCTTTCCCCTCAAAAGCCCTAATTTCACAATCGTCAACCCATTATCCACTCGCCCATTGTTCCTCTTTCTCAAAAAATTATAACTTTCTCCAATTTAAGCTACCAAACCCCAAAACCTTGAGTCCTGAAAACCTTTTTCATAAACTGTACTGTAATAAATTGGAAGCTCTGGGGAAAAAATCAAAGGGGTTGTTAAATCTGGTGGATGCGGAGTGATAAAGGTAGTGGGGATGGCGGTGACGGATTGACGATGATGGAGAGGTGGTGAAGGAAAGTGGACCATTGCCAGAATGGTTGAATATCACTACAGATAGATGCAAAAACCGTTTTAGCTGCCATGGTTATTTCCTTTTTTACATTCCTTTGCGGGCGAGCCAAGATACATTCCCTCATTGTCCATGTATCCCATGTTTGACATTAGTTTGGTTAATAATGATTAAAATTTAGTTCGTTTATGAGATGCTAGTTTTTTAAGCATGCTTATGAGATGTTAGTTTTTAATGTATTTGCGTGTGGTAATCCTTTGCATTGGCAACTTAGGGTTGCACAACCGTCACAAATCTTATCTCCAAAAGGTCGAAGGGGATAAAGTATTTATAAACGTAAGTTCAGACTCATTCTCAAGTAGTGTAAAATTTTATAATTCACTTTCTTGTGCTCAAAGTATTTGTTGGCATATTTTTGAATGTTATTTGTGATAGCTTTGTTTAATTAGGATGATATTGTTTATTTTAACAGTTAAGATAGCAAAACAAGCTGATCATGACCTTTTGGTTTTGTTCCTAACATCAAAGATTTCAAGTTCTGAACTTAAAAAAGACCATTATTTATAAAATATAATCCAAGTTTGATTTTAAGTGACATGAGATTTTATAATTTATCTTTTTTAAAATATACAAATTCACTCTTAAACAATATTAGATTTTACAATTCATCTCTTTGGAAATATATAATATATAAAATATAACATAAATACACTTCTAAACGATATGAAATTTTATAATTCGTTCATTTGAATATATATATATATATATATATATATATTATTTAAAAATTCACAATCAAGATAATAATTGAATTCTAACCTCGTTTACTTAGATTTACATGCTATTCAGATTTGAAATGTTGTTTAGTTAATTTAAAGTGCAGTTGAATTTTTTTTTTTTTATCCAAACAAGTCCAATGGATATCTCTGAAAATGAAATATTTCGAACATAACTTTGACCAAATACAGACATTGATAGGTTAACCCTGCAGGATGATGACGATAGTTAAATTTTTGACAATATGTGATTTCAATTTTAGGGTGTTTTATAGTCCTTGACATTTTGAATTCAATAGTGGTGTCTTTTTCTCCATCCAATATTTTATTTATCAAAAATCTAGTAGAAAAGTCACACTTTCTTTGATGTTGATGAAAAGTTCTCGTAGCTTTTAGGTTCAAATTTTTCAATGATTTTGTCCTATTTATCTAGATAATTTTATTGATGTACTCAATTTTTTGAGTGAAAGTTAGAGTTGATAAAAAGTGGAGTGAAAAAAATTAAAAATTTTAAACAAAATTTGGTAAAGCGTCGGACATTAAATTGAAGTGAAGTCGACGGCAGTGAGATGATAATGTCAAGTAAATTATGTGATTCAAAAATTAAACTGATCAAATGTTGGAAAAGAGTTTGTTAGAGCATGACTAGAATTTGGTTGCAAAATGTAAAAGAGAAGGTGTGGGATTGTTATATAAATAGCAAAAATATTGAGTATTTATAGAATATTTTTCATTAAATTACAAAATAATTCCAAATCCTTTTTTGATTTACTTATGTAATGCTAAGTTTACTTTTATCACAAGAGTTTGAAATATTTTATACTCAATGAGATTTGAACTTGAGATAATGACTATAGATAAAGTACATGAAGGATTATGAGTTAACACTTTAGTATTATTTTGGAAAAGTTAATTAGTAGTTGATGCTTTGAGTTGTAAATATGATGAAAATTTTTGCTTTTTTGGCTTTAAAGGATAGCAAAAGGTCAATGATAATTAGAGATTATGATTTGCAATGTCGTGAGGATGATCATTTAGTTATGTTTATAATGTAATTGTAGTTTCAATGTTTATCATGATAGTGAAACAATAACAATAACAAGATAAAAATACAAGGATAAGATGAATTAATTGCAAAATAATGAATAGTTGGATAATTGGCATATAAGTGTAACTAAATTTTTTTCTTTTTAATGGAAATTGGTTGTACCAAAAGATTCTAAATTTAAAGAGGCTACATGAACAAAACTCATTGATTTAGGCTTTCTCTATATCGTGGATATGCTAAGATGTATAGAGACCCAAGAGGCAATATTGACAAAAAGGAATAAAATGTGATACAACTTAGTACATATCTCAATGTATAATTTATCAATTAATAAAGATTGAACATCAAAGATTAATAAGATGTTATGACCTTTATCTTTTGCTGAGCAAAAGTAGGTTCCTACTGCCATGGATTTTGTAATGATTCTGTTAAAGATTCAACAAGAGTATAATGTAATTTGTGTGGTGGTTGATTATTTGACAAAATCTCCATGACTTTATTCTTATTAATACAAGATATTCTTTAGCAAAGTTTAGCGAGTTATATGTGGATTTGATCATTCGATTATAGGGATTTCAATATTCCTTTCCACCTTCAAACGAATGGTTAGTCTAAAAAGTTCATATCAATTCTTAAAGATATGCTTATGGCTTATGGCAACTGATGTCATCACTTGTCTTTAATAGAGTTTAATTATAATAACAATTACCAATCTAGCATTGATATGACTTTTTATGAGACTTTATATGAAAGGCCATGTGAATCACCATTATATTGGGTTAAGGTGGGAGAACATGTTACATTTAGACCATATTTAGTACAAAAAAGTATTAAGAAGATTCAAGTTATAAAAATTGTTTGCTAATGACCTAAAGTCAATAAAAAAGTTATGTTAATTGGAGGAGTAGACCTTTAGAGTTTATAGTTGGAGATTATGTCATCTTAAATGTTTTACCTTATTGAAGTATTTAAGGATTTGGAGTTAAAGGCAAGTTAGCTTCGTGATATACTGGATTTTTTGAGATTTTTTACAAGGTGGGCCCAGTCGCATATAAGTTAGGCTTGCCACCATAGATATACTACGTGTATAATACTTTTCATGTTTCGAAATGGAAGATGTATTAGCTAGACCCTATTTATATCATCTAGTCGTTTAAGATCCTTATATAAAAGGATGTAACTTATGATGAGATACTAATTTAGATTTTGGAGAAGAAGGTTAATATCCTCTATAGAAAAGAAATTTCTTTTGTTAAGGTTCTGTGGCAATATCATATTAATGAGAAGGTTACATAGAAGCTTGAGTCAAAAATTTAAGAGTATTATCTTTATTTATTTGACTTTTAAAAAAATATAATAAATTTTAAGGATGAATTTTTTTTAAAGGGATATAGTTATCATGCATTGAAAATTATCAAATTAATATGTGAATATCATTTAAAATACTTTGTATTTTTGTTAATTTTTGACAAGAACTAAATTATAAGAAATTTGAACATAATTGTATATTTTTGAATATTTATGATTTAAGGACAATTATCTAATTTGAGTTCATTTTATAATTTCATAAAAGATTTTTCTATAAACAATCAATATTTTTATTATATTTATAATAGCATTATACCTTCTTTTTTTAATATTTTTCGACTTAATTCAAACCACAGTATCTACACAATGTTGTCGTTTCATTGCGACTGACTTCACTTATCTATAATCTCCAATGCTTTTTTAAATTTTATTTAAGGTTTTAAAATTTCTTTAACTTCATTTTTTGGCTAACTTTGACATTCTTTTAATAAACTAAACACATTGGTAAAACTATCTTTATGAGTTGAACTTAAACTATTGAAAAATCAGACTTAAAAATCACCTAAATCTTTCCATCAACATTACTAGGACTACGACTTTTTAGTTAGATTTTTGACAAATAAAACATCAAACGGAGAAACAAACATCATTGTTAAACTTAGGACATCAAAAACTAAACTCAGTAAGACCTAAATCTCATATTGCAGAAAATTCAATTCTCGTTGTCGTTGATTGGCAAAGTTGATCTGTCAACAATCAATCAAAGCTGCATTTTGATTGTTTTGGAAATCCTTTTTGTCCCTAGAGATGTTTGCTAAATTTGGTTCGATGAGATAAATTCAACTGTGATTTTGGATTAATTAAATAATTTTTCAAACTTGATATGTAAATCAAAGTAAATAAAGTAGAGATTCAATTACTTATCTTTGATGTAAATTTTTAAATAAAATTGATATATTACATGTGCCTATGATTTGAATTATGTTATGAAAATAAAAATTATTTTAATTGATTATTATATTTTTTGATAAAAATATTTGAGTGACATGTCTTACAATTATGATATGTCGAACAATTATTTGAATTAAATATTCATTTATTGAATAGTATGCATGGTGTTTCATCAATTTTATGTCATTGTGCTTCCTAAATTTTTATTTAAGAATGATATGAATTTAAAAATGAATATGAAACATTGTTTGTTATTCGCAATTGACTGGATGGGATGGCATTGGCATGTCCTAGCTACGACACTTTAAACTCGCACAAGGTACGTTGTAGTGAGCCGCTTTGTGGCAACTTATTATTATAATCATTCCATGGTCCTATTGTGGTTATGGTTGAAGCGATTATTACATGATTATGTTATGGCTGTTCGTTAATATGTGACTAATTGACTAATTGACTAATTGAAATGATTTAATTTAATAAATAATGTTTATTTTAGTTGTATACTATAAATTATGTATAAATTAAAAATTTTTCTGAAGTTTAGTATCGTTGATATTTTTATTGAAAATAGACACGAATAATTTTCTATTGACACGTAGAATTTTTTATTTTAGTAAAATTAACTTAAATAAGTGATCATTTATCCCAATTGATTATCATGGTTTTACTTATCACATCTTTTTCTTTTTCAAAAAAATTTTAACCTGATATAGATATTGAGGAGTAAGTAATATGCTTGAGTACTTGAAAACACATCGAGTGAGATTTTGATATTTGGTATATTTTTATTAATTTGTATTTAAATTATTTAACTTTTGATTATGTGATAATGTATAATTTATATGAATTACTTAAATTTAAATTTATTTATTTTAAAATATAGTAAATTTTTACATTTTTTAATAAGATTTTAATAAAATTTATATTTTAATTTGTTTTAAAAGATTGAGAGACACCTTTAAATTTTTAATCAATAGTGCACGTTTTATTTAATAATTTGAATTTTTTTAACTCAAAAATTACTAAACTTTATTTTGAAGCCTGAAATTGTGAGTCTTTGTGTATATAAAAAGGTTCTCTGAAATGTTCTTTCTATTGTGGTAATGAATTATAATGTTATCTAGGTGGTGTGCCAATCCATACGTTTGTTGGGTTTGTCATCACCAAGCTATATTTAAGTGATGCTAGATGGGTGGCTTATTTGTTTACTCGTTAGATGGTTAAACGCGGGGCTTATTGCATGATATTATTATTATTATTATTATTTTTGTGCACAGGGTGACAAGGTAAGTTGGAGATATGTTGATGTTTGAAAGAATGACAATGTAGATAGATTGGTCTGGAAGGACAGGCATATCTTAGGGCTAAGTTTTGAGTCCAACCTGTAAAGTACTAGGTCAGGAGTAGAATTACGAATGAAGTTGCTTCGGTGAGCTGAATGTGTAGAAATTTGCATTGCACCAATAATATTACTATATTATGGTGTCACGTCTTGGACAAGCTCATGTGTTAAGTCTTCATGAAGCAAATCATGCAGATAAAAAACATTAAAAATAAAAACCCAGACAGGAAAATTGTAATGTTTAGGTCTTATATGTTACCCAGTTCAAATGATATAGTAATTTTCCAAATGATATTGTCGTTTTCAAATTGAGTAACTCATAAGTGATTGTGCATTACGGATTTTGACTTAAAGTTGTCAGGTTACATACTATTACAGAAAGCCGTGCTCAAATGATATAGTAATTTTCCAAATTCCTCCTACTTTTCAGCAAGTAGGATACGCAGATGAAGACGTCTTCATAAAACAAATTGTTTGCCAAGGAAGGTGATATCGTAGAGGCCAGTTTCTAGGTGAAATTACCTTCATCCATCAATTGATATTTTTCCGTTGATCTCAGTAATTCACTCTTTTCTCGGATACCATGAGTATTGCACTCAACCATGGGGGAAATTTTCTGCTTGCAGGTTCGTGATGGGACACTTAGGGTTGATGGGGTTTTAATCTCTCATTGGTGGCTAAGTACTGGAGGCTGGCTGTGCTGCTGACAATCAGGTTCACGTGAAGAACAATCAAACACCTAAAGATACTTGACCCTCCAACTAACGGGCACAGCATTTGTTTAAATTTTTCTTATCACAAAGCCATAATTCTTTTTGTTGGCCCTCGCATAGATCTTAATTTAACTGTATATCCACGCCGCATCTTACATAATACAATTGTGAATGTTCTTTTTTGTTCTTACTGACACACATACATTTTTGACAGATTTATGATGTAAGTTTAGCTACGTGGTTCTTCATTATTCAATCCTGTAACTCATTTAGGGAATATAACAATGAATTTCCGCACACCGTTGTATTTTACTCTGTTTCCACAGCTTTTTGAATTGCTAAAAGCACGATTCAACACAACCTTAAAATCTGAAAAGACAAGAAGACTAATAGCAAAAGCCATTGAAAGAAAACCCAGCATGGGAATGAACAGACCGCCGGATCATTCAACGTGGAATTTTAAGAGATATGCTTGTCTATAAAGGATTACCAATCACAGGCCTCCGCAAGAATTAAGCAAAATACCTAAACATACGAAAAGAAATGTGTGAGAAGCAGAAAGGGTCGTCAGATAGGAGCGAAAGACGTGCAGTTTAATAATCACAGGGATTATCATCTGAACTATGCTGATAATCATCCCTGACCCTTTCCCCTAAATTTTGCCAAAAGAACCAGAAGAAAAAAAAAGATGAAAGCATTAGTCATATTAGCCTTAAAAACAGATGAAAGCAGTCATCATATCAGCCTCAGAAGGAAGGCAGTAGTGGTATTGTAATCACAATCTATCATACCTTACAAAAACACTGTTCTTTCATCATTGGCACTTCCGAATTATAAACCTAAAGCTAAAATCCAGTCATCTATTTCCCAATTTTCTGAGCTACCAAACAGAAAGCAAGACCATGCCTCATAGAGAAGATTAGGTGAATCAACACGAATGGATTCAGATATATGCTTGTCTATAATTAATTTATAATCATCGGCAGATCCAGAAAGCACTAGAAATAAGTAACTTAATATCAAAATACAAAAAAAAAAGAAAGAAATCGGACTTCCTCAAAAACTTTGAGAAACAAAATAAATTAATTAGGGACTCAGAATATGGGTGGTGATATAGCAGGATGGTCGGCAAGGCTAATCTATTAGCCAATTACGACGAACGAGACCTTTCACGCTGTAATCGTCACCATCCCTACCTCAATTATTTTTCACGAGAGAAAAAACACAATCAAATTCGGGGAAAAGATAGGACGAACTGAAACATTGTAATTTCGAACGAACCATTACCATAAAATCGCCAAAGAAGACGAGTTTGCTCGGGCTGAAAAAAAAGCCAAACGGCAAACGCCATACCATCACATACGTAGACTGGTACTTATATATAGACGCGAATGGGAGCTAGGGCTTGTATTGCTGTGGCGTTAGGTAATTAGGGTTTTACTTGGATTTTCTTCGGATATGGGCAGATGCACGATTTTTAAAATGCGACACTCCCGACAAACTTGTGTGATCGGGATGGATGAATGAATGGACGGATGATATCAAATGGGATTACCGCTTTATTCAGTTGTACATTTAGAAGCCTATGTCCTAGGTACAACTATTTCCTCGCTGAAACTTTAAGGTTTGTGCAAGACACTACACAAGTGAGCCCATGTAGCTTAAGATCCGTTAACAAATGTACCGCCATCTTTGAAATGGGCTTTAAGTGTAGCCGATCAATACATTTATGCAGACAGAAGACTGACAGACGTTATCAAGATTCATTACAGGAATGACAGGGCATTTTGACATAAATATAACATGCTAGTTGCCGATTTGATCACGAATTTTGCTGCCGTTCAATAGCTCCATACGTATATTATTCCTAAATTTGGGATAGTAAAATTGGTTTTTTATGGTAATAATACGAGTCTGTATGATAACATTGTAAAAAGAGAGCATCACTAATGCGAGATTAGAACAAGTTCAGTGCACATCTCAGCAACCATTCTGATGGTGGAAAATCGAAAGACATGCAATCCAAAGTGGACGAACTTCCTGCATCTGTCAACCAAATTACATTTCCAGGCAAAAACTAAATTCTACATTCTACACAGAAACCGATGTTACATAAGCTACATTAACAAAGATCCAAAATTTATAATCTAACCCCAAATCGTGCTTTACCAACAAATTGACCTAGGCCATTCCCATGACCCGATTCGAGACCCAGAAAGTAATTAATAAACAAACTCCTCTAATAACTATTGCTTTCAGTCTCAGCTTCTGTTAGATCTACTTCTATCCGGTGGTATGCGGGTATCCAGAGTTGCCAGGATCTGGGGCATTGACATGCCGCCAGAAACAACAATTTCTGCAATTGAGGACCAAGAAGTCATCTGAGCAACAAATATGGGATGATGAAATATACATAAATGGAGATAAAATGAACATTCTTTTATTTCCTTTTCATATTTTGGCCTATTATTTTAACATATTTGACACCCCTTTCCAGGTTACAATTTTTTTCATGACTGAAAAACCCTAATCTAGTGAAAACAAGTCTTTGAGTACAAATCTTTCCTGTTCTGAGCCCTGAGGCGTTCTGTTGCCCTTAATCAAGAAGGGGCACAGTTTTATAGGGATGCACAGAGGCCAGTAGTCAATACCAGACTGACAATGAAATATTTCAGAGTGAGAAGTAAACATTCCCTTCCTGACATTCTTTTTCTATCTAAATTAACTAGCAATAAAAAGTTGATAAGTTTGGCTACAATACATAAAATGTAAGATATATCAATTTTTTTTCAATTCTTATAATCATTTTAATTTTACATTCGTATTTTAAGTTTTTTTACATTATGTGTTTCAAGTTTTACATTTCATATTTTTAGTTTTATGTTCTTTGTTTCAAGTTTAAGCTTTCATATTTCATGCCTTCTATTCTTTGTTTCCAGTTTTACGTTAAAGGATGTAAAAGATGTGTCTTAGCCAAGTCCAAAGTTCCTTACCAATTCCTTCTCTGACAGACAGATTTGGCCTGATCACATCATTCACATTTATAAGAAATATGTCGCCAATATAAAGATGGTTTGTGGGAACATAGACACAACATAGCTCCTCCTCTCCAGAATAGTTCTGCATTTTAAATGGGAAAAACAGAGATGTAAATATTACATTATCCCATAAATCTCAACTTCAAACAGGACAGCCAACAGCCAACAGCCAACAGCCTTCACAATATCCATAGCAGACAAGTACAGATTTTTAGGGAGAGCCAAAAAAGAAGAACAAGATGTTCCCACACCTGCAGGTGTGAGTGTTAAAGTAGGGACATGTTTGTGTGAAAAAGGAAGCTATCACATAAATGCAAAAGAAAAAGAAAAGGCTTAACACAAAATATACAAAATGAGAACTGATAGGAATAGTAAGGCTCAACCATTATTCACCAGTCTATATATAAGAGATGGTTATCCTTAAACTATGTGTTTTACAAGATAAGTGTTGCGCATGTGAGCTTTGGTTGGGGCAAAAGCACCCCTCAGTCATCCTTTTGAAAACTTTCACGCAACAGCAGGTCAACAATATTAATCTGTCAAACGTATGTAATAGTCTCATAAAAGAAAATAAGATAAAGATAAACTTTTGTTTCTCAATGCTAGCACAATTGTTGAGCAATAAGCAGTATCCCAAAAGCCAACAAACAACATGCATGCCAACATTATTATGTAAATGATGATTTTTAAGGAAATGCCACAAGGTAGTCTCAAACTGAAAAATCATTTTGCATGCCTGGAGAACAACAGATGACGTGATGAACCCAAATGCATATTCACCAATACGAGGATGCCTTATAATTGCCACTTCTTTAAAGGCCTGTGAGTTTTGATCTGTGGTAACAAAACAAAGTGAGAGGGAACATAATTTTCCACCAAAAATTATTCAAATGAACATGGCGAAGATGGTCAACTGAATGCAAACCTGGTGATATGGCAGCACTGATTTGCTTGGAAGCATTGTAGATATGGCGAACAAATGGCATCCGTTTGATGAACCATTCTCCAAGACCCAGGACAGATGCTCCCAACCATGATGACATGAAAACCCCAACCAAGAAGATGAATGTCACTGAAGTTATAAACCCAAGACCTAACCAAGAAGTAAAGGCAAGTCAACATTAATACAAGGCCATGTTGTTGGGATACATTTGCATTAGATAATTCATCACAAGACAAAACAACTTTAGTTTCTTCTTGTCATAAATAGTGTTCCTAGTGAATGGGGAAAGTCGCGCAAGTTAAAATTCTTGAAAAGGAAATAATAATAATAAATGGTAATATTTACTCTAATACCACATCAACTATGAGTTAAGATATTTTGTTTTCACCATCTATTGAATATTTTAGGCCAACATAAAGAAAAAATGGTAATTCATAACCTATTTGTTGATAATTTACCTAGAAGAAAATGATTTTGCCAAGGCAATCTGAGCAAACCAACTATCAGGTAATGTACCTAAGGTGCTGCTTCAAAGATGATTTATTTCTACAAGTCATAATTTACCAACATATGTTATGGTGATAAGAGGTCAATGCTTACCAAATATATCAATTCCAAGTTGAGCATAAATGGGAGAGAAGAAGCCATCCACAAGGTGAATAAACCACCAAGTGATATAGAATGTAACAGCAATTGGAAATAGGATGACACTGCAAAAACAAAGAATGAGCAACAACTGCAGTGAGGGCTTTAAGTACTAAAAACAGCCTACAGTTGCAATAACAAATTCAGACTCCTTTGGCTACATATTTAGAGCATTTCCAAAGAAATAAGGCCTGTTTGTCAAGTCCCCAAGGGAATAGCATAAGTGGTTTGGCCTCGCACACAGAAGCAAGAGATCGATTCCCTCTCACGCAAAAATTTCATGGAAGTATTTCTTTTACTTGTGTTTGTGCAAGGAATGAGGAGGGGCTTGCTTGTGTTGAAACCTTCAAAAAAGGGTATGTTCACCAAGTAGAACATCATGCATTTGTATACGTAGCAGATTGATTTCTTGTGAATATAGCATCCACCTAATTCAGTCTCTTTATGGCTCCTATTTATAGGCCTATGGACTTTCTTCATAGTCTCATTTACATATGCTCTCAGTTCAACGTTTCTGCTCGGCACGCAAGCTTATTGGAAAGAGCTATTAAATCCATTGGTAAAAAAATAAAAGTAGATCTTATTACTCAGTCCAGAGTCCATTAAGCATTGAGCAAACCAAGCTATAGGAGTAACAGACACCTTCTGCTTGAAATTGCCACAAATACAGGCCTATTCTTCTTTGAAACAATTAGTGCAATAGGATAATCTCTCCACTATAGCCTTAAGTTCCTAGATTTATCCAACATTCAAAACAGCACCCCCTACTTTTCCAACACAAAATGCTGTGAAGTTACTAAAGCCATCGTAAAAGAACCATTACTTGATGGAAACAGCAGCTATAATTTCTTCTTACGAGAAAAATTCAGAGATATTAATACTATGCATATCTGCAATCCAGCAAGAAAAAGTTAGACTAAGGGAAAATTTGGAAGAGCAGATCATCTTGAGAAGAAAATAAATTGCACATAATTAGATTAAGGAATAAATTGTGTAAAGAATTTGTAAAGGTTATTTCCAGACACAGTGTCGTAGAAAAGAACTATAAGATAAAAACATGCTGAGTAACCTGGAGAAGCAACTAAGTTCACATTTGTTTCAGATGGATTTATTTAAAGTTCGTGATTCCAACATTATTCTTCCAAGCTTTATGATCTCCCAATTAGCGCAAATGGGTTCCTAGACACTCCAGCAGCCGTAGTTAGGATTTCCAACCAATCATTTTGTGCCAAATATTGTTGAATACTTTAGGAAACCACTTGATGCAGTATAATTAACCTTTCTAAATATCACTTAAACGAAAACCATACCACTCCAATGAGTGGAACCAACTAGTACTCACACGATATATAATTAATCCAAGAACTCATAATAGTTCAAAGAGAACCAATGGCTTAGCCATCTAAAAGGAAAGAAATGTGCAAACAGACAGATTATGCATGTATCTCATATAGATATAGGAAATAGAAGAAAGAACTGCTCACCATCCTGTCATGAACTTTTTTGAAGCCCAGCTCCTAACAACCTTGTAGAATGTCTACACAGTGACAGAACAGCATTCAACAATTTGTCAGATAAAGGTTGAGAACAATCATAAAAAATAAGAGCATAACTTTGACAGCTTACACTAAAAACTCTGTAAGTACAAAACGAGATTCCTTGTCTTGATGGAAGGAGTTTCCACCAGAGCAACATTTGATAATTGTAGGAATTTCTTTCTTTTATTTCTTTTACTGTTATTATTATTTTGGGCTTTTAGGCTTATTGAAACCTAGCTAGCAGTTTATAAAGAAACAAAATATACACCTATTATGTTATAATCAAATTTATACTGCAGGAGGATACAAGGCTATTAATGAATCTAAATGAAGGAATGTTGATATATTTGAATGGTTCGAGCAGAAGCAATCTAAATCCTGAATGAGAACCATCTATCGGTATCCACTCACTTGTCCTCAACAATTTCAGTCTTCCAAATAAATCCTGCTATGATAGATTCTACTCTACTAGAAACAATAAGCAACGCAAATTCTTGAAAAGCCACGCAATTCAAACATTCAATCAAATCTATCAAAAACTTAAGCACACATATTCAGTTTAAAGCAAGTTGAGCCCCACTACAAGCTAATGACCCGCATTGTTTTGAGAAATAATACCAGGATTAGTAACAAAAAATTCACACACTATCACAAACTACACAAAGAATTAGCAAAATCTTTTTCAAAAAAATGAAACAAGCGAGTTGACCTCCCGTCCAGCATGATGCGACGAAGACGAAGAGGATGATGATGGTTTAGAGGATTCGTCGCCGGCGTCAGCAACCGGAATTAGTAGTTCTCGATCTCTGTCTCTACCGGCCATCGCGATCGGTGATTTGTCATCGCCCATCACCAGCTAAAAACAACACAGTTCTCTCACAAAATTAAAACCCTAATTGCAGACTCCTCCTCCTCCTCCTCTTTTCTTCTTCCCCCTGCAACATAAACAGTTCCCAGAAGGAGCAAATGACTTTGAAATCTCCTTTGCTTCCAATCTGGTCTCTTTCCTTGGATTTATTTTTTTAATTATAAATTAATTAAATAATCAAGTGCTGTGTGGGGTTGGGCGTTGATTATTGAGAGAAAAGATATTAAGAAATGCGTATACGTGGGAGTAGTTCGAGATAATAAGCGTCTTGTGTTTGTTAATCTTGTTTGCACCGTTAGATTAATTTCGGATTATGCGACGTTTAATAATGTTTTAATCTCTCTGTCTCGTGGGTTTTCGAACGAGATGGCTGTTGATGTTACCGCCACTTGTTTGATGAGCTTGCTCCAATCATTGCGTGACAGCACAAGGACCGTATCTGTAACGTTGGTGGTGGGACCAGTCAGCGGTTACGCCAGAACCTGTGAATGGTCTGAATTCTCATAGCCTAAGAAGGCAACTCTCACGTGGACGCGGCCCATGGTTATCCCTTTTGACATTGGGCCAACACACAGTAATTATGTTCACCAGGTGGCGCCGTCCCGTATGGCAATACAAAACCCGCAGGAGTCCTGGTCTTTGATGATAATCCGGTTACTGCCCATCGAACGAGCACCACGTAAGTGGTACTACGCAACAGACCGTCCCTTTCAACCCCGTTTCCATGAATTTCACACCTTTGGTCTCCGCTGAGAGAAGTCGTTTACACAAAAATTCCTCCAATTATATAAAAATGTAAAGAATGCAAACGCTATTTTTTTTTTTATTTCGTTCATTCAGTGTTATTTCAAAGATAGACTAGGCGAATTGATCATCATCTATTAGGCGAACGTGGAATTAACGTAGCGAATACGCAGAAGGGAGGCGCCGACGGAAAAGAGAGAGGAGACAAAGAAAGTGCCCACAGTTGGACTACGTGCCAATTTAAAAGTTCTCCTACGCAATAATTAACCATTCATTTTTTCAGGATATAAATCCCGAAATGGGGAAGCTTCTGGGTATATCTTAAGCTGCTGTAATGTTCCAATTTTATTAGTGTAATTAGAATCAGAGATTCATAGGAGAGAATCCTTTTCTTGGATTCTGAAAAGAGAGTGAGAGGGAGAGACAATATGTTGGAAGGAAAGGCTATGATAAAGGAAACAGACATGCCAGTGAAGATGCAGATCCAAGCCATGGCTTCTGCTTCTCAAGCACTTGATCTTTACGATGTTTTTGATTGCATAGCTATAGCTACCCACATCAAGAAGGTAAATTTTCAATAATTTTCATTTGCTGTGGTTTCAATGGCTGTAATTTGTATGGTTATTTGATTTGGGAACGTTTGTTGTTGGTTTTAAATGCATTTGCAGGATTTTGACAAGATATACGGAGGTGGATGGCAATGTGTGGTGGGTTCCAACTTCGGTTGTTTTTTCACACATACCCAAGGAACTTTCGTATATTTTTCTCTGGAGACTCTGAATTTCCTTATCTTCAAGGCAGCCAGCTCTTCTTCTTCTTAATCCTATTACCATTCTGAGAGTGAAGCACTCACAGTTACAGTCACAGCAGAAGCAGATGGAGTGCTGTACTTAATTCATCTTTTAGGGATGAGAAAATATATGTGATATATGATGCCGTTTGCAAGAGTTTTGTTCTTTGTACATAAAAAGTAGACTAGTAGTTGAAATATATTTATCTCATCCTCTTTCATGGAGCTGTACAGACCTCCATATATGTAATACTTTTCTGCAACTTACCAATTTAGAATTAGCTAGCTACCTTTCGCAGAAGACTGCGTGGTTCTCTGTTACATTATTAGCTGACTGTCATTTCCTTAAGCAAGGAAACAACTCATCGTCATCGTTATCATATTGAGCATGATCGTTATCAGGAATCTTTTGTTTCTTTTGGAGCAGTCAGCAGATGTCACTATCACCGAGTAAACTGCTTGCCTGCTTTTTATATAATTGTGTCAAATCCTGACGAATGCAGATGTATGATTGAACTGAAATTGCTGTCATCACAGTAAGATGTTGCTGCAAACTGAATAATGCCAGGCCCTTTCGAAAATTGAAACTACGTTTAGCCATGATTTAAGGTTTACTTAGGAAAATAAATTGACTATCAAATCAACCTGATCCATCTGAGATAAAATTACTAACTAATATATGCAGATAAAATTCACAGTTTATATGAATCCCACTTGTAATTTTTCATTTAGAACTATTTGCCCTAAATATTCATCGATGACTCCAACTTGGATTTATGTAGCCGACGCAGTACCAGCAAGATCACTCTTCGACTTTTGCAAGCAAAATACTTATTCACAGAAGCATGTAACATTAACTGTTCCCGCCTGTATATCTAAACAAACATATCAGAGAGGCTAAAGCAAAAACCATTCAACAATCTCATGAATTAATCCACTCAAAAGCAGCTTCTCTATGTCATTCACAACTAGCTCAGTGTCGTCTGTGGAATACTCATTCCTCCAACCCAAATCCCATATCCCACTCGCTACTCCCTTGCACCTTACATCTTTATCCAAAATTCCATAAATACTATCAGTAGGGAGGTTTTCAGTTTCACCAGCAAGTTTATTGTAGCTTTCCAGACTTTCAATCCCATTAGAAACCTCCTCCAACAACTTATCTAAAGAGATATAGACTGTTGAATTCCTCGGCCAGGTTAGTAACAGAGGATGAACCATTTTTGAATCCGGGAGGCTAATACGTTCAATAAGTTCATTTGCAATATCCAAGTAGAGTCCCTGATTGATAACCACCTTATCATCGAACCCAGACGCTTGTAAACTTGTAAGACAATTAACATTGAGATTAAAAAGCTGTTCTGCATGACTGAGAAATGCTGCATTGCTTGAAAGCAGCAATTTCAGATCGGCTCCACTTTTGAAGTTTTTACTGTCCGTTCTAATGTGAGAGATGTCATCATTCACTTCTTCAGCAAGTTTGGGATCCTCCACATATTGTGAAGTCAGAAAGATGGCATCATTAAGATAACTCTGGCTGTTATTGCCATGTTCTGCAATGAAAGACAAAAAGCAACTCTGATAAACATCTTCTGCACTTGAAAATGCAAAAGTACAGAATTAACCCACTTTGCTTCTCCAACTACAGTGATCATCTACCATTATGTTGATGCTCAGATAGCATTTAACATTATGCATTGTATCTTTCGCTGGCAAGGCATTTTTAGGTTCTATATCTGTTCCATCTATAGGACTGACTACAGCAGTTTCCTTAGGACATTAGTGAGACTTGTAAAGAAAATTGGTATCCTGACGACATTCATTGACCCTCTTGAATGCTTTTTTTCCCCGTTAATGCTATAATTCTATTTAGATAGTTAAAATACTACATCTGTATATTCCACAGCTTTAACACGAGGAACTTGATTTTTTTTCTTTTAATTCTAAGGCCAATCATGTGAACTGAAAAGCCTTTTAAAGAACCTTAACATTTACTGACGCTACAGTTTACTGTTCTGTTCTCTCTGTCCTCTTCTCGTTGGAGATGAGTAGGATATATCACTGATAAATATACGCGTCCGGTTCACCAATAAAACGCCTATGATTAACACATTACACGCACAACAAATGCAAAAACATCATAACATGCACATAAACATGCTGCAGCATATGGATATGTAATTAGACTTTTGTCAGTGGCATCACTACAGTTAGTTGATAGACTTAGGTCATTGTATAATCAAGTTAATGATATTTAAATATGGGATTTACCTCCAATACGGAACTCATAGGCGTCTATTTCCTCCTCTTCCGGGAGTTGATCAAAACATGTCTCAATGTTTTCCATCGTTGCAGAGCAACTCTCGCATGTAAAACCAATCCTCGGAACAGAGTCAATTTCACATACAACACCAATCTTTGGAACAGAATCACTTTCACCAGTAAAACCACTCTTCTTGTCATCTTCTTTGCTTCCTATGTTTTCTCTCTGCATAAATAATAGACTGCATTAAATTTCACACAGAAATTTAAGCTGTTTCTTAACTCCATTCTGTCTAGCTTTTGCACTTTCTAAATTGCCTGTAACAAAATCAAGAAAGATACAAAGATCATTCAAATATAATATAAATAAAACTCACTGATGATTTAGCTGCTGCAAGCTCACTGACTGGCTTTTCCTTCTTTATTAAGATCCTTCTGTGACCATTAAAATTATGATTTACAGTTTGTTTCGAGTGATTTGACGTGGGCTTTGTGGTTTGATTCTTTGTAGCCTTTGATCCTTTCTCTGGCTTTTTGACCTTTATTGCACTCGTCTTGGCTTGATCTCGAGTTCTTGACACGTTTTTAGATTCTTCAATCCCCTTCTCTACTGATTGCCTGCTAGTCACCGTTGCTTTTGGCTTCTGATCGGCTTTCTCGTCTATTTCCTCTTTTTTCTGTGGCTGATGATTTACAATATCAGAAGCATTCTTCTTGTTACCACCTTTATGTTTGATCTCAACTCCTATTTTCTCAGCTACCTTCCTGCTTTCCTTAGCTCTTTCTTCCTTTCTAAGGCTCTTGATTGGACTCTCGTCCATTTCTATTTTTCTGCTCATTTTATCAGACTTCAAAACCTTTTCTTTGTGGTCAGCTGTTTTGGGAGCGAACTCCTCTTTCACTTTCAGTTCTTTTAGCATCCTTTTTGCGTCTTGGACATCCTTTTCTGGAAACGTTGGTGAAAAAGGCTCTTCTAATTCCAGGTATTGACCACGTTGAGGTTTAATGAGTACAATAGTTGGGCTGTTTTGGATCAAACTCCGTTTGGCATGGGAATCACTGGAATGATGTGTCAAACTTTCTTTGACAGAATTGTTTTTCAGTAGTCCTCTAAAATGCATGGTTTCAAGAATCTCTTTCAGTGTCCTCTTCTCTGGCTTTTCATGGCGACAAACTGGTTGAGATTTCCTTATCTTTCTCATATCAAAATCAAACATAGGTCTCTGTGGACTAGAAATATTCTCATTCTTAAACTGTTTCTGCAGTGGCTTTGTGGGAATTTCTTCCAAACCCATGAGCTTGGCAATCAAATTTGGACTTTTTGGCTTCTTCTCTGGAGTTGCTGATGAATGAGGGGAGTCAGTGGAACTATAGTTGTAAGTATGAGTTATAGAAGATTGGCTTGAGCTTGTGGAGGCAATATCTGAAGCTGAATCCGAGTATCTTTGATGAAAGCCAGTATTTTCTACTGTATCTGTCTTTGGCAACAGATTCTGCTTAGCAAGGCCATCTTTAATGGCAGTCCTAAGTTCTTCAAAGCAATCCCTCGAAGATCCATCAGATGAAAACCGTGGCTTCTGATATCCCATCTGATAATTGCGTTCCCCAAAATGATAAGATTTCGCCCGCTCAATACCCACTTCTTCACTCCGTTGTCTATCAGACTTTTCCTTTTGTTTCTTCTTCAGCCGAGCCATATACTGTGAAGCTTCTTGCAATTTGCCAAGCCTAATTAGAGACTCTTGCAAGTCAAGTGCTCCTTTCAATAAATCTTTGGCAACATCTTTAGACTGTCCATCAAAGCTTTTCCCCTCAGACCATGTATCAATCATCTGATTTAGCTTCTGAGCTCCTCTGGAGACCTCCAAGAGCTGAAAAGAAGATGGACTAAGAAACTCCTCTGTGATACCTTCAGACACCATCTCCTCTTTCTTCTCTGCCTTAGATGAGAACGTTGTATTTGAAATCTTCTTCACCCTTTGGCTTTTCATCTTATGCTCCATCGTTTGGGAACTGCTTTTGGATTTTCTGCTTGTCCCACATTCTACAACTCCCTTCGAATCATCACAGGTGACAAATGATCTGTAGACAACTGATTTCAGACTGTCTTGATGCATATTCTGCGAAAAGAAAATTTACATTTGACAAAGTCGGATGCTTCTAGTATTCTTTAAGGACCAAAACCACCAATAACAACAAAACCTTCATATATAATACTTACAAGGAGCTCGATATTATAATCAAACTTTTCAAAGATTGCCTGCAGCTGGCTGAAACAAAATTAGTTCGGTTCTGCCTCAGTGAAAACCAAAGTATAAAAAATTATTCAGCTGCTGCCAGCCATAATATACAAAAATAATGTCAATAAAAAACAAGCTAATCTCCAAAAAATCATATGATAAACAATTTATCAGTTCTAGAATCTCCCTCTCCATGGCCTGTCCATATTTCCGAGGTGCAGCAATTAAGCACCCAAGATTTAACTTACATAACAGTCAAAGCACGAATATTCATAATTCCATGCATGTCCTGAAGTAATTGGAAACATATATAAAAGAATGTTCCACAAACTCAGAGCAAAGATATAATCTTTGTATCTAAACTCGTCGCACAAATGCCTGTATTCCTAACTTGTTCTATCTCAGCATTGATCACGGCAAAGCAAACACTGTTCTTCACTAAAGTCTAAACCAAAAACCCAAATCAAAGAACACTAACAACAAATAAATCCTAAACGAAAAGAAAGAAAAAAAAAAGAACAAGAAAACAAAAACACCAGATGAGAAAATGCAAACAGAACCGCCAGCCAAAAAGCAACAAAATTCAACAACCGTGAACAGCGCTTAATTTCTGAAATCGCTCACCTACGAAAGAGCTACCACCGACCCAGATCCAGAAAAGCGAAACAGAAAGGAAAGGAGTCGGTGCATTGACTTTTTGTGAGGTGAACAGTGAAGAAAGAAACCAAATGCGAATGAGAGTTGGAGAATTGGATGATACGATGGGTTTAGTTTAATTTAGTTGAAGAGACAGAGAGAATCATTGAGAGATTATGGCGTGCTGATTTGCCGGGTGCATATGCTGTAGCCGCACGCATTGCTTCAGAGAAGGGCAGTGTTGTACTAAGGAACAGAATCTCTGCACTCACCTATAAAATACAAAGACAAATCGTTCAAAAAGCATGACGAGGGAAGGTGTAATCGCTGCGTGGAAAGCGCTTCCGTGTTCGACTTTTATGATCAAAATAACTGCCATCAATCCATGGTAGTTTTAACATCATTACTTTTACTCTTCCTAAAAATTAAAATATATATATTAAATAATAAATTAATTCAAGGAATCCTTGGATCATGCATTATGTTAACCAATAATATTCTTAAAAATAATTACGGAAACAATAACAAAGGATGGTTTAGCTTTGATGGTAACTGTAATTCTACAACAAGGCAAGGCAAGAAAAGGGGATGAATTATTTTCAAATTGGTTTCCTTAATATTGATGGGAAGCGCTTTCATCCATGCCAAAAGCACTTCTGATAAGACAACAGAAATGAAACACTGTTAAATGCAGTCACAGGAGTCTTGCAGTTGCAGTCAGTAGTGTCATCTGTAGATTACAACTTACTTTGGTGCCTATCATAAATGTAATTAATTTGTCTTTCTTTCCTTTCGGCTGTTGGCATAAATAACGCAATAGGCTGAGCTTTGGTTTGAATTTCAAACTTTGCTGCAACTCAGTAAATCAAACTCTACATTATTTGAGGTTTAATTAATTACTTGATATTAATATCTGTCGTCTCCGTAAATTAAAATGGTAAATTGCATTAAATTTTGACTCTGGATATGAGCAAATTAAACGCAGGAAATTTGAGCGTGTACACGCGCACACTCAAATAGCAGCAGCATGCATGGCAGAAAATTGACTGCTACACAAATGAGGGACGTTTACCTTAATGCAAACAAGGGCAATTAGATGAGTGTTTAGACTGAGCTAGTCTCTCAACGAAAGCTCATAACCTCACAAAAAAGACCTTCTCCATTGCCATTACTCATAAGCTCAAGCACAACAATAAGATTTGTTGATTCTTCACAAGGACTACTTTACTGGTTCTGCCCCTTCCCTTCAACCAACAAAATCTCAACTCTTTGGCGGCTTATCAACACAATACATGGTAAATTAAGGATTATATGCAAATACATACATATATAGAACAAATGTGTCCAATATTAATTAAAGTATGTATAGAAGTTGGAGTCAGATACCACGAATGATACTCTTGATCTTAATACTTAAAACTATTTGATAACCAAATCGTGTGTTCTTTTAGGTATCAAAAGCTGTTATTTTTAGACTTTTGGCTATATTTGTTAATGAATAACTTAACTTTATAAATGGGGGGTTCCTGAGATAAAAGGGGAGAGCGGCAACAAGAAAAAGTTAGTTATTGATGTATGTTTTTCCCGGGCTTTTTGCCAGGCTGACATCCCAGCCATTCAATATTCCTCAATAACAAGAAACCCAATTATAGTTTTCATCCCTTTTGCTATTTTATACTTTATATTTTTCCCTGACACCGTCCCCCATCCTTATGTTTCTCAAAACATGCGCCCCACATTCTCCTCCACCAGAAACAGGAAACTGCAATTACTACTTCAAGCTTAATTTCTCAATTTCTTCAGCTTTTTCCACAGCCAGAAGATTCAACCCATTACATATTCAGCTTCTAGCTTCTTGGTTGGGAGAAACAGCTGCTTAATTCTGTGTCTTCTTCTTTGTCTCGATAACGACCGCATTGTTTGTTGTAACCAAACGAAGAGAAGAAGAGAAAAAAGATAAAAAGGGTGGTTTTCTTCTAGTTTAATTTAATTTAATTTTAGGTGTTTCTCTTACGTGCCCCGTGTTCATTTCTTTTTCCTTTGTTTATTGTTAAACAAAGAAGAAATCTAACCCAAGTGTTTGAATCTACAATGGTTCGAACATTGGAACGTGGTCTTAGCATTCAGAGATCTTTCCACTTGAGAAAAATGTTTGAGAGTCCAGGAAAACAAATACCCAGTCCAATCCTTGAAAATGGAAATGATGGAGCCAGAGGAAATGGTGAGGATCAGGTTTTATCAACCAGTCACGAAGGAGATTCTCCAATCGAGAAGCAGAAGCTAGGGCATGCATTAACCCGTGAAACAGCTACTGTTTCACGTAGGGATTATAGTCATATTGAGGCTGTTGCTTTTGCTATGCCTGTGGCTGCACCAAGTCCTCGACACAACAAGGCCCCTTCAGGTTCAAACGTTTATCTTCCTCTTAATTTCCATGTTTAATGATTCCATAACCCGTAACTCTATATATATTTAACGATTTTTAATTTGTACTTAAAATATCTTTGTTTGGTGCAGATATGGACCTGATGAAGGAAAGGTTTGCCAAGCTGCTTCTGGGTGAAGATATGTCAGGTGGTGGAAAGGGTGTTTCTTCAGCTTTGGCTTTGTCAAATGCCATTACAAACCTTGCTGGTATATTACTATTGCTGTTAGTATGATTACGTTTCAATTCAAATATATGATAAAAATTTCTGATTCATGTTCTTCACCTGTACTTTGTTCTAATATATAATGCAGCATCAATTTTCGGAGAACAAAGGAAATTAGAGCCAATGCCACCTGAGAGAAAAGCAAGGTGGAGAAAAGAAATCAATTGGCTTTTATCTGTAACAGATCACATTGTGGAATTTGTTCCTTCCCAACAAAAATCCAAGGATGGAACGAATATGGAGGTACTACATACATTTCTCTTTTTCATTTTGAGCTCGTGTAACTTACTTCCTTGGCCTCAAGAAATCCTGATTTTACAGATTATGGTAACAAGGCAAAGAAATGATCTTCACATGAATATCCCTGCCCTTCGCAAACTTGATGCCATGCTTATTGTAAGTATCTGCACTTGCCCACTTTCGAATTGAAGATTACATTCTGGTGGTGATGAGTCTGACCTTTTATCGAATTAAAATGAACAGGACTGCTTAGATAGTTTGGGAGACCAAAATGAGTTCTGGTATCTGTCCGGAGACGCAGATGAGTCGGAAAAAGTTAACGCCCCAAGGAACGAGGACAAGTGGTGGATTCCCACGGTTAAGGTTCCTCAAAATGGGTTATCAGAGGAGGCAAGAAGATGGATACAATCACAGAAGGATTCTGTAAATCAAGTTCTGAAAGCAGCCATGGCCATAAATGCTCAAGTATTATCCGAAATGGAGATCCCTGAAAGCTACATTGAATCACTCCCAAAGGTACACAAATATAAAGTTTCTCATTAATCATCAGCTTTTTCAAATTGTTCTGTATATTTGGGTGTTGATATTTTCTGATGTGTTTTGGCAGAATGGGAGAGCAAGCCTTGGTGATTCAACTTACAAGAACATAACATTAGAGCACTTTGATCCTGAACAATTCCTGTCGACCATTGACTTATCGACAGAACACTCAGTGCTTGACCTAAAGGACAGGATCGAGGCTTCTATAATAATTTGGAAGAGGAAAATGAATCACAAGGATGGCAAGTCCTCCTGGGGTTCAGCTGTCAGCCTGGAGAAAAGAGAACTCTTTGAGGAGAGAGCAGAAACCATCCTACTCTTGCTCAAACAGCGTTTCCCGGGCATTTCACAATCTTCTCTCGACATAAGCAAGATCCAATACAACAAGGCAAGAACTAATTAAGAACAACCTGAGATTAATTATGTTTTCTTAATTTTCTCGAATGACTTGATTATCTTCTTGTGCAATTACACAGGACGTAGGACAGGCAATTCTGGAGAGCTATTCCAGGATAATAGAAAGCTTGGCATTCACAGTTCTGTCTAGGATTGAGGATGTCCTTTATGCTGACGCCATGGCTCAAAGTCCACCCAAGGCAGAATCTGTCAAGGAATCTCCACGATTAACGGGAGAAGACATAGACAAATGTTCTACAGAGACACCAAATTCGAAGACGCTCTCAGATTTTATGGGTTGGGACGTGGAGATGGAAGAAACCAACTCAAAAGGGAATCTCTTAACTGGCAGCGTGGAGAGCTATTTCAAAGATGAACAGGACAACATCATCTCCAAGCATAAAAACGATGCGACCCCAAAGAAGTATTCTTATCTAGAGAAACTTGAAAGCTTGAGTGGCAGAAGAAGTCCAACAGCTCGTCATTGACAACAATAACTTTAAAAGAGAAATCGAAGTAGATGAAAAGATGGAAGCTGACTGATTGATTGTTAGAAAGCATGTAGCTTGCATATAGGATTCTTTTGGGAAAGTGGCTGGACGGCTTTTCTGTAGATCTTCCTTCCCCCTATGGACAGAGAAGTCCAGAGTTTGTATCCATTGAATTAGAATGGGAAATGAAAATCTCTGGCTTTGTTGATTAATTTGTAGCTATTCTAACATGCTGTTATGCCTTTTTATTACTTTTTAGCTCCCTTGGAGAGCATTCACGTCTTAGGGAGAGTTAAAAGAGTACAACTTGCAATGCAGCCATCAAAGATCAAGGCAACTATAGATAGCATCATATCGTTTGTTTTTCTTCTGCTTATTACACATGAACGGTTGCTGTGGAAAGTTAAGAATGCAACACGAAAATCAAAACATCAAATTGTTCCTCGACGTAAAAATTTCATTTATGCATTTAAGTTAGCATTCCTGAGGATGACTGAAAAATAAAAACCCTTATTGCATGAGAATTTGTCTGATTGATTTTAGCCCATTCGGGTTACAGCTGCATGTATAGCATCTACAAGATGAGGGACTGTCTTCGAACTAAGACCTGCCATGCTAATTCTCCTGCAAAGAAGAAAGTAACAAAAGCTCATAAGACTGTATCAGAAGGAGCATTATATACAATCTTATTTATCAGGACATAGAATATACAGACACATTGGCAACTGCAATTGAGGTCTACATTTTACTATATAGCTAAAATTGAAGCATTTGGTTCTTGAATATGGTTATTGATGGCCAAGATGTTCGACCAACGATTGAATCCTCTTTGTGTGCCTTCTTAAGTTGAAATAAGTAAACAAAATAAATGACTATCAGAGAAAAGAAATGTATCAAATGAATCAGAAAAAAACGCTGGAGGGGAACTTAGATGGGAGAACTGAGGGATTTTGGGGCTTCTGTAGGAATTCCAGGACACAACCATGGCAGGTACTCATCTATTTTGCAGAGGTACTACCAGAACTGGATTTTTTTCCAGCTATAGTCAGCAAGCAGTGAAGATTAGCCAAAAACTAACTTCTTACTACAAGCAGTGAAGAAGTTGTCATTGTGCTGGAAAAAAATGTTTTAAAACAATACTTTTTTCCTACTAATTTGAAGCTTTTGTCCAATAAAAAGGTGGAAAGGTGGACAAACTGAACGGGAACAGATGAACCATCCAAAATAAAACCTTCTGGGAGCATATTTCTCTCCAGGAAAAGGCAATAAACAGAACCTAACAGAAGGAAAGAGATTCAAAACTCCTCCTTCCTCCTCTGCTCCTTTTGTTTAAAGAACATAGTCTTCTTTAGAAATACAGTTGGGGAAGATCTTTTTACCCGTCAGATGTCATATAAATGTGGTACTCCTTGGTCATGAAGGCAACTTGTTCACTGTTTAGCCCTGTGAATGTAAACATTCCTATTTGCTTGATAATGTGACTCCAGTCACCTAGAGTGCCTGAAAAACAGGAAAGTGAAATTCATTAAAAAAAGATTAAATGGACTAACACATGTTATGCCTTCCGAACCACACATTTACAGACAAGAAAAAAAGACAAGGTGAGGACAAATCAAAATATTGATGATAAAGCACTTTTTTATTGCCAATTTTAGTTTATGGAAAGAATAAAAATGAGATGATGATCAACTCCATTTAATTAATTAAGAAGTGTTAGCCTAATCACCATGATCACCACATGTCCTTTCAGGTAAAAAGAGCCCTGACAAGGCTTATATTAGTCAAGAAAACAAAGGTCCAACTTTGTAGCTGAAGCTAAAAAATAATAAAAGCAGAAATATTTAAAAAAAAATGCACAGACCTATTCATTGGTCTTTGTCAATGGCGTTTAAAACAGGCCACAAATTGTTAACTTAAAGGCTTTGTTGAGAGTGGTCACAATAAATTGACTAAATCATATGTACTGGCCTGATTTTTGACATCAAATATATATACATATAGGAAAGCATAGATGGGAATAAGTGTAAAACCTCTAGCATTTAAGGCATCAAATAGTTGCTGTCGCATGCTTATTATCCGATCAGCCATTGCTTTCAGTTCACGAGTCCACTCGTTATACATATTGCTGCAAGATTGGGCAGATTAAAGAGTAAAAATGAGAGTAGAACTTGAAAATAAATTCACTTCATTGGAAAATTGGTAATTATCTTACTCCTAGAGTCAAATAGAGAGATTCAGCAAATCAAAACAGGCATAGCATTAATGGTTCTAAATATCAATTAGCTCAGTCACATAGCAAAAGTATTTACTTGTCCTTCAGAATTGTAGCCACAAGAGATGCGCCATGAATAGGTGGATTAGAATACATGGGCCTAATCACAAGTTTCAACTGGCTCTCAACCCTGGTTGCCACATCTTCTGTCTTGCAGACCTGTAGAACACAATTATTAACAATTTGTAGCTACAGGACCATGTTCAGGTCAAACTCAGTTGGCATAAAATGAATAATAGATGGTTCTAGTGATTAACACATATATTTTTATTTTTCTAATCGAGTATTTCGACAAAATCAACAAACCTCTCCACGAGCTTCAATAATACTAATAGTCCCCTCCTACAAGGTTGCAATATCAACACTGTTCTCCCCAAGGTGGGGCAAATTGCCCATTTAGTATACATAGAAAATTGGCATGCCTAATATGAACATCAGTTCTATTCAAAACCTTCATGTCCAAAGCTAAGTTTCTACTTCAATATGAGTTGCAGGCAGCCAATTCCAAATAAGAGGTAAGTGATGAAACCTCAAGGGAGGATTTCATATCCTTAGAGAGTAAAACTTGAGGATGTATATCATGATTGTTCTTCCCTTTGGAAGTCTAGTCTAATTCTATCAAACGTAAAATATTTAATAATTTACAGTAAAAAAGCATATTTTCACATATAGAAGCTTAGTTTCTTACAATGCTGAGGGCACCAACACGTTCCCCATAAAGTCCCATGTTTTTTGCATAACTCTGGGCAACAAGGCATTCACCACCATCTGCAACGAACATGCGAACAGATTGTGCATCTGCATCTAGACTACCACTTGCAAAACCCTGGAACATCAAAACTCATTTGTTGGTCACCACGGCAAATCTAGTAGTTATACAAGATTGATCATACTCGATTGCTGTCACATGATTCATAATCCCAAGCTGCTCTGGCTTTGGTCTCAAATTGATCCACTCTATGCCAAATGCCAATTACCTGATAAGCACTGTCAAAGAAAGGCAACAAATCTTTTGACCTCATCAGCTGCCTGATCTGCTCCCACTGCTGAAGGGTTGGGTCAACACCAGTTGGGTTATGAGCACATGCATGAAGAAGTACTATAGCTCCAGATGGTGCAGCAGCAAGATCCTCCAGCAAGCCTGTTAACCACAAAATATTATCAGAACTTTTCTTTTTTAAATGAGTATAAAATGCCGATGATTTATAGACACAGAAACAACTGTCATGTTCTCGCACAAATATGAGGTGTCATACATGGCAACTCTAGAAAATCTACACGAGATAATGAATATACATGAGTATAGGACTGCATGCTGTTTTGGCTCACAGAAGAATAGTAGATAGGAGGACAACTGTGAAGCTTACAAGTACGTGAAAACTTCATACCAAAATTAGCAGAGTGCCCTCAAAATTTTACATATTTTTTAGGTACTTGAAGGCATATTGTCCTAACCCTCCATATGAGAGTCAAGACACAAGTGTCCAACAAGCCAAACATTTTCAGTATAAGTCTTGTAAAAATAATAGAGCACCAAGTTGAGCACAACCACAATCAGATTTGCTTCTACTTATTCACAAATTAAGTAACTACATGGGCGAAGGTGAAGGTGAAGGTGAAGGTGAAGGAAACGTATGATCAGAATTTGAAGTTGAAATCATAACAGGTCATTTTTACTGGTAAACAAAGACAACAAAACTGAAAAACTCCTTACAATCATTAATATGATAATTTTTAAACCTATTTAAGTCTATTGGATCAACAACACTACAAAAATGCACCTGCATTGTGCAAAAGCAACTGAAAACAATGTTTGGTATAAAAAGATACCATCTGTTGATGCATGGCTCACCTTGGAAGTTTAGGCCACGTGTTGCTGGATCATAGTAGCGGTAAGTCTTCACAGACAACCCTGCTGAACTGAAAACTTTTGGATGATTTCCCCATGTTGGCTGTGGAATATATATAGTGCGCTGGGAAACAAGGTGGGCAGGTCAGCCATCATCATGCTTCAAACAGAATTCTTACTAAGGCAATAGAAAATAAAAAATGTACAAGGATCTTTACTTGGTGGTAATGCCTCCCCAGAAACTCAGCTCCAACCCTCAGAGAACCAGTACCAGACAGGCACTGAACAGTGGTCACTCTGTTCTCTTTAATTGCAGGGCTGTGCAACATTAGCAACATGTTGCAATAAGCCATTAAAAAAAGTAGAATATAGATAAATAACCCAACTTTGAGACAAAATACATAATGCAAATAATCATGCTGGTTGAAAATATTTATGTTCTCTTAACATATCCATATACACCCACAACTTGTAAGTTGCCTTGTCTATAACTATATATATTCCCCAACCTTTGTATCTATAAACTCAACTTATTACAATGGTTTTGCTCTGCTATATTACAAAGTTTTAATTACCTGTCAGCACCCAAGATGAGCGTGGCGCTCAATTTATTAAAAACTGCAAGTCCAACAATTGGAAGATACTCTTTGACCCGTGACCTGTAATACACATTATGCAGACATCAATGATCACTTGAATCACGTGAAATTACTATCAGAAACAACAATGAATATCTAGTAGCTTACTGGTCATTCACCAAGAGTTGCTCTGCTTGTCTCACTACGTTTAAAACCAAAGGTTTCCCTTCCTGTCATGTCATCGACCGGGTCAATAACATAAGAAAGACAACATGACCGACATAAGTCAATTTTTTCCATGAGCAAAATTAAATTACCTCAGTTCGGTAAGCGCCAACACCCAAGTTCAACTTGACAGGGCTAGGGTCCTTGTTATAAGCAACAGTGACCTACTTGTTCAAACAACAGTTAGACCAGAAGCTAAATAACAACAAAAGTTTCCAAACAATCAAATTTAGCACCTCTTTGCTTTAAATCATGTGCAACATTTAAATAATATTTTTGTGCGTATTTGAATTGATTCTAGAACCCAAATTAGAGAGAACAACAAAATTATTGGTTAAGTGCAAAACAAACAACAGCTATATTTAGTCTGTAAGCTACTTAAATTATCCAAAATCCAAGCAAAATATGTAATATTTATATAACCATACATCAACAAAAAATCAAGGAATCACTCTTCAGGTTAAACATCTCTATTTACCATGCAACGAGATTTTGAACTGTTTTCAACCAAGATAAATAAATAACAATAATAATGCAAGTAAGAACACGGTTCATTTTGCTTCTACACTAGCAGATATCATCTGATCAAACATGTTTGGGTTGATCCGTACAATACATATCGCGATCGCGCTCAAATTTTACACGTAGCTTCATTACGAAGAATAAAACGAATTCAGGCTTCAAAAAACCAATCGATCACAGTAGCAACAGAGAAAACATTTGAATCAAAGCAGAAGATGAACGAAAACATACCCCCAGAATCGGGTCTTCAGGAGCACGAACAACGCTACCAAACACTGAATCCGAATCCATGAATACTTTCCGAGCTAACGAGACGAGCACGTACGTGCAAGGCGTGAACTGAAGAGCAAAATTTGGGGGTTTATTGTAATTAACACAGTGCGGTATTTGGTTTAACAGTAGGCGATTACAGTGGGCGCAATTTAGAATAAAAATTTAATATTGCTGGTTTGGAGGTTGAAGATTTGGGCCCGCGTGAAACGATGACGTTGCGGCTTGCGAGGGCTTTTGTCTCGAAATGGGGACCCCATTGGATGAACGCATGTGAGCCCCACTTTTACTTCCAGCGTTGTCCAGGCGACGCGTGGCATGCTGTTGTTTAAAAGTCGTATTACGGTGACTTTTTTTTTCTTTTTTATTTTATTTTCTCTAATTTTCAAACAATTAATTTGCATTCACTTTCGTCTAAAGTTATTATTCAGCATCGTTCTATCAACAGCCAATTTAATTTTTAATTTATTTTAAAATAAATAATCAAAATTTATAAAATAGATGAACTAATTATGTGACTTGACACCATAACAAAATGTTAACAAAAAAAAAAATACCGTAAATAATATATAAATGTACAATTATTTAAGTGAATAAATTTAATTTAAATTATTAATTTAAATCAAATTAAAAATTTATCGATTTAATTTTATTTTGTAAAAAACTAAAATAACATATTTCAATTTAGTTATTAAAATTTTAATAATTTAAATTTTTTATTGGGTTTCTTACAATTTTCCAATAGATTTTAGTGTATAATAATAAATGCTACAACTACAAAACAAAATTTATTTTAATTTTAATTACGGTATGTAATTTTGATTAACTATGTGTAATATTATATATATATATATATATATATTAATTGTCATGGTCGTATGGACTCGTATTATAAGTTATTGAATTTGTATAGATATTTACATCATTATCGCTTTAATTATTATCGTTACTTTGAATGATTAATGTATTAATAATTGATTATTTAAATTTTAAGGTGTTTTAATTCTAAATTTTATATTGTTTAGTTTTAATTCTAATTTTGTATTGAATTAAAATGAATTTTTGAATGTTATAAATAGTTAGGTAGTTTTAATTTTAAATTTTTTGTTACAAGTTTTAATTTTTAAATAATTTAAAAATTTTATATTTAGATTTTAGAAGTAATTTTTAGTTTTGAAATTAAAAAAAAAATAGATTAAATTTTTTGGGCTTAGGAAGTTAGGCCTAGACTAAAAAATAGATTAAAAATTGTATTATTCTGTGGTTTTGGACCTGAAAAGGCTTGTCAATAGATATTCTGGCAGAAATAGCAGACTAAAACTGTCGGCCCAATACAATGGCTGGAACAAACAAATTTGCTGTAATTACTCGACAAGGACAGCAAATCATTCAACGCCAGTCCCTCATTTTTGTACATAGAAAGCCAATACAAAGCAACCCATAAGTTAAATCAAACGAAAAGAGCAGCAGCAGGAATGGAATGCTTTTAAACGTTGATGCTAGTTCTTTTCATTCGCCGAACGAGTGACATGATTTCACCACTTTGGAATGATCTTCTGTGCAAGTTCTTGCGTTCAGGAACCTTTGCACCCAACTGCAAGAGAACAACCAGGGATAATAAATAAGCAAATGAGATCAGGGAGAGGCTTGGTCAAAGATGCCAAGCACAGAACTCACCTGAAAATGGAATTTGGGATTTGGAGTTTTAGACTGAATTGAGATGCCATCTCGAACCGGCAATACTATACAGGCCATACAAGAAAAATGATATGATCAAATGGTATGTCAAATCCAAGTATGCTACTGTTTCTGGAAATCAAAGTTCTAGATTGCCTTACGTTACCTAGAGGTGAATTAGGATCCGATTTTTCGTCGGCGGTTTTCATTGATGAATTCTTAATTAGAGATGACTTGTCAGTGCAAGGGTACGTGAAAAGTGGCGGGTCCTGTTTGTCGAGCTCTTGCTTATCTGTGATATTTGCTGTACCTGGAAACTTAGACTCCCTGCATTGGGAAAAAAGAAAATCATGAAATGTACGTCTTGTATTGATGAAATCAAATTTCTAAGCACAAAGAAGACTATGATACCTTGAGTTTTCATTTGATTTTGCATCATCTGTGATTGCTGATCAAGCAAACAGGAGAATCAAAAGGTCAAAAACAAGCTGCAAACTTATTAATTATCTTAATAAACCAAACAAATATGTTATTCTGAATGATTACGTGCTGACAAATAACGCCGGTGATATATTGGCAGAGCTGGATTCCACTTTACTCTGTTTAAAGCAAGCTTGTGAGCATATAGTTCGCATGAGAGAAGTCTCTGCGCAGTACAAGAACAAGCTAAATAATTATAACTATCAGATATAACGCGTAGGTGATAATTGACAGGATAAACTAAACTAACTTGTTTAAGGGAATTAATTCGAAGCTCGGCCTCGGAAAATGCATAAGTACTAGGAGTGCAGTCATCAAGATTAGCGGAGACATTTCCCAGATGATCAACTACAGTAACCAAAGCTCTGCATATGTACTCTTTTGTAGTCTCCACCACACTGCCAAGCGCAGGAATTCCAGTCACTTATTATACATGTTTCAAACCCAGATCAAAAGTGGAAACTTACGTTCTTTTCTCTTTGGCATTTAAGAATGTTGCTTCACAATAATCAGCAGCGAAATGAAGCTGAGATCGCAAGTCTTTAAGTTCCTGGAACCATAAAAAGTGGATTAGCACGACTGATGACTTAAAGAAAGTTGCCAAATTAGAAATGAGAACAGACCTGGAGAGACTTGTCAAAGCGAAAAACTTCCTTGGAGTCATCTTCTAGATCTTGAGAGGCCTCAGAGACATGCATTCTCTGTTGCTTTGAAGTTACAGTAGTTTTGAAGATGAAAAGGTGCAGAATTTGTGGTAGAGCGAGCAAAGAGAGAGATGTGGGTAACTTTACTGGACGCTCGTGATATTATATCTATGAAGAAACAAGTGAAACAAAGCAAAGCAAACAACAAAAACCATTTATGTTTGTGGGATTCTCTTAGAGAATGTGCAGCAAGCACGTACAAGAAAGAGGAAGATGACAAAACAACATAGCTTTCCCGTGATTTTGTGTTTGTGCCCTTTTTTCTGCTATCAGTGTGCACTTGTCTGACTCATAACATGATCTAGTGACCGACATAAACGTTGCTATTTCACATCCAATTATTCAAATTTTACTGATTACTATGCATTTATCTATTTGTTCTTTTGTTTTCATTCTTTTCTCTTCCTCTTTGGCTTTGTTTTCATTTATTCTGTTCACCGCAAAAACAAAATATAAACACCATTTTCATTTCGCAGGCAGAATCGTCGTCGCTAATTTTACACAGTTCTTAAACACAGTGCGATAACTTTCCAACTTACCTGTCTTTGGTGAGGAAAGATATCCAACACTTCAATTAAATAATGAAATAAAGATGATTCAAAACACAGCAATTTAGCTCAAGGTTTCCAATGACCGAGGAATTCCACCTGCCAGGTTAAATTGGACCGCGGTCAAGGCATCTGCCATTATATATTATTAATGGGAAATTGCTATGAGCTGATGCACAACTCATCCAGACTTTCAAGAAGAAGGTACGAATGAGACTTTAAAATGGACACCCTGAGACTTCCCCTGCCCAGATCAAAACAGCTGCCTTCAAGAATTGAAGTATGAAACATGTAACTATTAACCTGTGCTTGGTAAAAAGTCTCACTTTGGTACATCAAGCGCCAATAAGAGCACAAGAAAGCAAGCTCAAGGTCTTCATAACTGTATCCGAAGATTCCAACAGTTAGTTCATTTCTTGTTACATAACGCCACTTCAAGCCCTTAACAAGATGACCATTTGCTCCATATTTCAAAATCGATTACACAGTCACCAAGTTTCTCTGCAGCCTCAATTTCTGATAGAAAAAATTGGTTATTTGATAACACAGATCCCGACAGGATGTTTCTTAGATTTTTGTATATTTTCCGAGCTGGCTTTTCTGTATTTACTGAGGTGCTATCATTTGATGAATGCGACTTAATCTTGACTTCTGTTGTAGTAATTGATCTTGCTTATCCTTTGTTATGCTCAAGAGTCTGCAGATCTATTGCATAAAAGTAAACTACGTTTGTTAGTACGATACAGTAAACTCATTGTCCAAACGATACATTCACTTATCCTGCAGAGGAGTCAATTCTTGATATAGGATGCACATTTGTTTTGAATGCTACGTGAGACTCAATAGAATGTTAAATTTCAAAGAGTTCATAACGAGCTTTATCAACCCATATATGTGTAGGAACATTTAACTAATTGAACTCAGTGTTACCTCTGGGGGATGAGACAGAATTTTTCCTGCGTGAGTTAGCACGTGCAATGCATAACCATGTCCAGGTCAAAACAACTGGTTGATCCATCTTGTGTCCAGTAAAACGCTAGTTATGCAAAACAATGAGTGGCCATTTCTTTGAAGAAAACTTTTGGCGTATCCGGTTGACAACTATATTGACCTAAAAATACACCAGAAAAGAAAACACTATAACATCCATCAAAATATGGAGGAGAATGTTGAAACTCTTGTGCATGCCATTTTTTGAGCCATTATATAACTTACCCTTGACGGTTTGAAATTCCTTTGGCAGTAAAGACCAACATTTGCCACATCCGCCACTGCTTCAAAAGGTCCGTAGTAGTCAAGTCATTTCTGCAAGTCATAAGATCAGTTTTCTTCCTTCATATAATGAACAAATAAGATTTGCGTTAAATAAGGGACTTTCTTACCTGAAATTTTTCAAAATTTGAATTTCTCTCTCTCTCTTTAGAGCTATACACGCTATGAACCAGCGAACTTCTCTGTTTCAGCAGGATCAAGGTCGATAATGGCCAATTTTCCCTGCAGTATTTACATAACGCATCAGCTCCAACTTTCGTGCTTGATACAATCCACTTAACTTTACCTAGCCAGCCATGCCCATGCCAGCCTCCATCTTTACTTTCCATTGTTTCCTTTATGAATCTTTCATCCCATTTTCTTTTTCCTAGTCTTGCAGCCTCCTCGCTGCTAAACCATTTCACAATTGTATCAGCAGTAGACTGGTGAGACCTTGCTTATACTTGTTCTTAATTTATGCAACAAATAATACACCTTGCCACCTTTACCAGCTACTACACTTACTCTCAAGAGTGCCTCCAGTTCAGGTTCTTCTGGATTGACACCATGCTCTAAGATGTGTTTTTCAACAGAAAATGCTTTTTTGATATCTCCATTATTGCAAAAGACAGATAGAGGAGGACCATAAGAACGCAATCCAGGATTTATCACCAACGGCTTCATTTTTTTCACTAGATCAAATGCCATATCACCATTACCCATTAACATTGCCATTCTACCTAGAGCTATCAGTGTTGCTTCATTCACGGGGACCTTATTAAAACACATCTTCTCATAAATCTCAAATCTCCCCTGGAGTACGTACTTCTTAACATGTTCACTTAATAGAATCTTGCGGTCATCTTGGTTATCAATGCTCCAAGCTTTTTCATGCGACTCATAATCAGTTACCCTTTCTGGATTAATCCGTCCATCTAAAAGTTGAGAATTTGGCTTCACATACCCATTAGAAAACTGACGTAAGTTCTGTTTTCCGTTGAAAGAGCTATCTAAGTCATCAAACCGATTACTAGAATTTGAAACCCGCTTATTAATCATTTTATTACTACTACGACTACCATCATCCAATTGCCCGTTGTTTAGAACATTACTAAAGTTATTCCCGTCACCTGATTCACCAAACTTCAGAGAATTCATAATTGAAACTTCATTAGACATTCGTAACGTATCCAAAGTTCAACTGCCACTCCCACTTTTAGCAGGTTTTACAACACCAATAGCAGCAGAGGAGCAGAGATACAAAAGCACATTATATAATTATGCTGCCCCCAACTTGATTTTGTTGGCTATATGCCCAGTGTTCCATAACAAGTGAAGAATTTTCTCACGTCCAAGATGGGCCAACCAAGCTCAATTTAAGACCCCAATCTGAAAAATATTTAACTGTGTTGTGCGTAGGGAGTACCCCTATATCCCCCTACTTTTTATTCAGCCACTTTTTTTTAAGGTAACACAATAGAAAAACACTTGCATAACATTAAATTTAGTGAAATTTAAATTATTGAATGAACACTATTAAAAACCACACACTTGCACTTGATTTGATTCCAGGAGCAATAGAAAGAGAAATCCTACTTCTCATTCTACCTCTTTTCTTAAGTTAGTAGTATAAAAAGATACCCATATAACCATAACATTACAAAAAGCCACCAACCTAATATTAAATTTAGTAAAATTTAAATTCTTTAATTCACTTTGTATAGGTATTATAAGAAACCACATACTTAATACTTGCATGATTCTTCATTCAACAAAATAATATTTGCACAATTTTCGCACTTTAATCGTAACTTTTGACTCAAAAATTAAATTTACTTGATTCTAATAGCAATAAAAAGAAGATTTGAAAATTTAAATCTTTGTATTTCATAATGAGATTTCAGTTTGAACATATTTAAAATCAAAATTAAATTAAAGGTTATGAGTCTACTAAATAACTTTTAACTACCAAAAGTAATAACAACATTTAATATTTTTACATATCTCTATTAAAATTTGGCAAAATCATATAATTGTATGTTCTAAAATAAAACACTTTTAATAAAATTGTTACATTTATTCGCTAATTGACCTACCAAAAATTATAAAATGCTTAGAATAATCTTGCCTTTTTAAATTTGGTCAACAGGTCAATATATTTATATAATTAACCCTAAATTTGCTTGAGGATTCACTGGATTAGGAAGGAACACTATAATAATATAGTGGAAAAATAATACATAGACACTTATCCTGAATTATATACAAAACAAGTTGTCATTATCTACCACAATCAAATTTTATACACACAAGAAAACTAATCTTTAAAAGGTACTTTCTATTAGTTTTTAAAAAGCATATATTTTGTGTAATTTTGCCAAACTTTAGATAATGATCAAACACAATTACAAGTTTCAAGAAGAGCAACTCTAATTCTTAGTGCCAATTGAAAAATGAAACAATGTTCCCTTTATAAGATTGCAATGTGAAATGTTATTTGGAAACAAGAGAGGAAGGAAAGACCAAGCTAAATTACCATTCCCTCGGTCGCCTCTCGTAAAAGAAAAGCACGGTACTTAAATGTTAAAAAAAAACTTATCATGGGACTGGATAGCCATTCAGGAAAAATAATGAAAATAAACAAAGAAAATCTAAGCAATATTTGATATCACTTATGCATGGCAGAAGAAAAACTGTCGAGATCATGGGCATTTAAAGTGGAAACGAAACAAAAATGTCAAAAAAAAGTCCCTCGTTCCTATCAGCCAAAATCCGCCATGTGACTACTTGTTGTAACGTGCAGACAGAATATCATAAAGGCATTGATATACCTGCAATATGAGTAATAAGAAGCGTCAAAATGAATATGTTATGTCACATGAATCAGAATGTTGCCCATGGAATTATTCAAATCCAAAAGGAGTGAAAAGCAAACATACCACTAGTGCTAAGTCATATTCACATCAAGAGTATTTACAAGCAATAGAAAAAAAAAAAAAATACACCAAGTGACAAATTTCTGAGTGACTAACAGAGCATTGTAACAACATCAACTAAGTCTATTATTCGATTTCTCTTTTCTCTTTTCTTCTTCCATTCACTTGGTAAGATTTAATACAAAGACCTTTCCCACTTGACCTGATTCAATATTGACATGCTACAGCCGAAGCAGTTGAGATAGTCCTCAAGCATACTCTTGCATTGTTTCCTCTTGCCATTCTAACAACATAAACCACATTTATGCTTTCACTCATTTCATGTGCCAAAGCAAACACATTAACCTAATGATTTGGACAAATGCTTAACCTCCATATGCAAGTCCTGATTCGATCCCCACATGCTACAGCCTAAGCAGTTGAGGTAATCCTCAAGCATACTTTTGCACAGTTTCCTTTTGCCATTCTAATGACATACCACATTTGTGCTTACTCATTTGACCCAATAATTTTGGATAAAACTTAGCCTCCATTTGCAAATTATGGAGAGAACAGTAAAAGACATCACTATTCCAATTGACTTTGACAAGAATTGATGGCACAAATGTGTGCTTCTTAACTTCAACAGACAACTTAAATAAAGACCAAGATTAAGCAAAGCAAGGCCCAAAGATCTCCTATAAGGAGATGAGAAATAATTCTACAGAAACTCCAAACTTAATTGCCATGAAGCAATTCATAAGATCAGCAAACAAAAGCCAACACCAAAGTCAGATGTTTGAACACATGCTGATAATACTACTCCCCCAATTGATCTCCTTCAATTTTCAATTTCCACTTCATCTCATCAACACTACCTTGAATTAATTAGATCAGATTCTAAATGGTAATAAGAGATTTAGTTTAACGTACTGAAATACATCAAATGCATGCAAATCACATCCATTAGACCACAGAACAAACTACTTTTATCAACTAAGTCAACCGTCTTCCCCAAGAATTTTTCCTGGATAAACATCCTACACAAGTGAGCAGTTTGAAAATGCCGAATAATCTTTGATTGCAAATTACAAATAACTGATACAAGGAACCATATATATTGATTGATAAAATTTTGCATAAAATGGTAGATAAACTCTTTAATATACCCCTTTTCAAACTACTTAACATATTACATTTAATATACCCCTTTTCAGATAACTACTTAACATATTACAACACAGATAAATGCAAAAGTATCAAATACCTCCAATTTACTTCAAATTAGCAACAACCCAGGTTCATTAAGATTAACAACTAACCCTGAGGAACTAGACCCCAGCACTGAGATTCCAACGGCAAGCTTGATCTTAACCGCGCCGAAGCAGTTGCACTGTGCAATGGAAGCATCGACTCTAAGCTGCTCAGCTCCACAGGCAACCTAACCATGAAAATTACATTATATTTTTCAAAAATATCACTATTGGGAAGCTGTTAATGAAAATTAGCGCTTTCCATAGTTTCTTAAAATAAGCGGAATATAAAGAAATGTGTAATTTGGAGTTGTTACCGTGAGATGCGAAAACTAGGTCTTGTAGAGGCAGGGACCTGAGATTGGAAGGTGGAATTGAGCGAGCTTTTGTTGAATTTGTGAGCGAGATTCTGCAATCGAGAAGATAATCTGAATACAATCTTTGAAGAAGCCATTGTTGTATTCAGAACTACAGCTTTTTGTCTTTGCTGAGCCAAGAAACAAGGGTTTTGAGTGGTGCCGTTGGCATGTTTACAGTTTTACCCTGCTATTTAAAAGAGTACAAAGTGAACAGTAACACGGAATTAATGATTCTTGTAATTTCCTTTCACTTATCAAATGAAATATAATGCCAATGTATTCTCCCATGTTATCTTATCTTAAAACATGGAAAATGAATTACATTCTTAATTTTTAATTATTAAAAAAAAAAAAAGAATACTTTTACGTATTTTTTTAAAATTTATCAAAATTATATATATATTTAAAATATTACTCTCAATAACTGTACAATAATTGAAATAATTTTACTTCTAAAAAATAAATAAATAAATAAATGAAATCTCCTTCTTGGGAAGCCCAATGGAGTTGACTCTGGCGAACGACCAATCAAAAGGTAGCTCCGTCGGGAACCCCGTCGTGAAAACATTGCTCAGGTTTCTGCACGAATGTTTTGAATGTTACCATTAAGGCATACGATTTTATTACCTCGTGGGAAAATTAAGAATGAAATGTTGTCCCTGATGTAAACCTGCAGTATATCAACACGAGGCATTCTGACAACCGCATGTTTCATTAGGACAAGGAAATTGATTCAGAGAACTGTCATATAAATATGTTTTGTTGTATTTTGTATGACGTTATTTCGTCGCTAGCTAAGCTTCTCAATCGATTTGTGAAGTTTGCCTCAGCATCGGAATCATCATGAGAAGTGAAAGATGGAAAAGCAAAGGAAGATGGCGTTGCTGAAAACTAGCCGCAGTGGTTTTTTTTGGGAGGAAGAAGAGGAGGAGATTTTATTTTTATTTATTTATTTATTTTGGAGGAGTAGATTCTGATACATTGGATGCATATTAATCAAGTATTTAAAGTAAAATAATTTATTTCTCACGTGTAACACGTTAGACACGTGCGGTCAACTCGACCACCCCCTTTCTGAATGTCTGTGGAGTGAGAGTAGAGCATTGATCTTTAAATATTAAATACAGAATAGAAAAAGAGTCACCAAATGATCCTTCATTTCAGTTAACCGTTGACAGTATTTGCATCTTCTAAAGGTTTGTGATTCTAATTTGACAGCAATTATACATAAGACAAGAGAAAGATAAGCCATGTCACCGGCACGACTTACCATGGAGGTTGGAAACGACGGCGTTGCCGTGATCACCATGATTAATCCTCCCGTCAACGCCTTAGCTATTGCAAGTTAGCTCAATAACTTTGTATTCCAGTTTTTGGTTTGATTTGAGGCCTTTGATTGGTTGATGAGTTTTTGTTGCTGGTGTAGTTATTGCGGGATTGAAGGACAAGTTTGAAGAGGCCAGGAGGAGAGACGACGTTAAGGCTATTGTTGTGACAGGTTAATTTCTTGTTTAGAGTCGCTTTAGTTTGAATTCAAAGGGCTTCTTATTATTTGTGTTCTGATGGTCTTTTGAGTTATTTGATCGAATTCACACTCAGTACTGTATCAGTTGACTTTCCTGAGTGGTTGTTCATCGTTTTGGAGCTTAAGCAGGAGATCAATTGGTTTTTGTTATGGTTTAGTTCTGATAAGAGAATATAGTTCTGATAAGAGAATATAGTAATTCATGTGTTCCTTAACAGTAACATTTGATTGAAAAGCAACGTCTTATCAATCGAATTCTCTATCCTTTGTTCTACGCCTTTTTTTAAAAAATGACGAAATGAGAAAGTGACGTGTTCCATGTGGAACGGACTGGTTAACATTCCTTGCTAACAGATTCGCAGAGATGGTGCAGATATTACCCTTTGACAGAAGGACAGAAGTAAAAGAGTTGAATTATAATACTAATGTAAAACAGTATTTTAGAACGAGTGGGTTATAATAAGAGGAAGCCGTAATGTACAATTGAGCAATTTTCTGTTGCTTACTGGAAATTGGATCTCTGATATCTTGTTTCTCTTTATTCATTGAAGGCAAGGGTGGAAGATTTTCTGGTGGTTTCGATATCAATGCTTTTCAGAAGGTTCAGGAGACTGGTATGAGTTATTTATTTCCTTCGCAAGAGTATATGGTCATTTGGAAGGTTTGTTTTGGACTTTGCTATTCTGCATTTACAACCATATTGTGTGGCCTGGCAGGGGATGTTTCAATTTTGCCTGATTTATCAGTTGATCTTGTTGTCAACATGATTGAAGGTCTTTACTTAACTTTACTATTGATGTCTCTTAAATTGTTTTGTATACTAGGTTGTTTTATGCATATATGATGTTAATCTTGATCTTTTGTGACCATAGATTGCAAGAAGCCTGTTGTTGCAGCTGTAGAGGGATTAGCTCTTGGAGGTGGCTTAGAATTGGCAATGGTTTGTTTTTTTCTTTCTTCTTCTTCTTCTTCCTTTTTTTTTTTTTTTTTTTTTTGGCTAATCAGCAATGATTATTGGTTTCATGTTTCTTAAAAAAAATTGATCATTGTATTATTTGCAACTGAATCATTCCAGCTAATCTCATTCAGGGATGCCATGCACGTATTGCATCTCCAAAGACTCAACTTGGGTTGCCAGAGTTGACACTTGGGCTGATTCCTGGTGCTGGAGGTATAACTGCATTCATATATCACACGTGTACACTTATATATATCAACCCAGTTCAGTTTGAGTGATATGTTATATACTGCACAAACATGAACCAGATGTCTGACTGCGGTTGCTTTGTAGGCACACAACGCCTGCCAAGGCTGGTGGGGCTCTCAAAGGCTGTTGAAATGATACTGGTAAGCCTCCCAGCACATAAAGCTTACCTTTATGTAATGTCAATATAACTGTTTACAATATAGCTGTATTTTTTTTTTTTGTTTTTCCCAACGTGAAATGTGTCTAAAGTCTTAGTTTTAGAGCCTGTAACTGCTTCGGCTCTCAGTTCACCTAAGAAATGGAGGGGGGAAAGAGAGTTGGGTTCTTCACTCAATTGCTATGACAGCATAAGAATTGAATTAAAAGTCTTTGAGAGTTTGTATAATATTATTCTTTCATTTGGATTGATAGGCCTATAAAAACTTTTCATGGTATAATCAATAAAAAGAAAAAGAAAATGAGCTGGTTCGATTATGGAGAGCACTGTGCATTCAAAATGGTGCAACTGAAGTAAACTAACCCCCATTTTTTAATATATTCATGGAATAACAAATGTTTGAAATAATTGAAAGATCTTTTTGTATCTGTTGTGGGAGGATTGAAACCACTGGACATGTTCTTTGTCTTAAAATTCTGGTTTGACCATCACTCTCCATCTTAGCTTTTTCTTTATAAATACTTTGCAATGAAGTTTTGTTGATTGTTATATTACTACGATGCATTGAAGTTATCCAAATCAATCATGTCTGAGGAGGGCAGGAAGCTGGGTCTAATTGATGCTATTGTGACTTCTGAAGAGTTGCTGAAAGCATCTTGTCAATGGGCTTTAGATATTGCGGCAATGCACAAACCATGGATATGTTCCCTTTACAGGACAGAAAAGATTGGTTCTCTTTCTGAAGCAAGAGAGCTGTTGAGAATTGCAAGGCAACAAGCTAAGAAGACTGCCCCAAATATGCGTCAACACCAAGCATGTCTTGACGTGATTGAGGAGGGTATCACTCATGGAGGATATAAAGGCATTCTGAAGGTATTTATCTTTTCAGAATTTACTGAGGTTGTTAGATGTGCATATGTTATATACATTCCAGGATTAAATCTTTATGCTTTCTTCTAATCCTAGCAGCTTACTCCTGGGGTTGAGATGTTTGTTGCCTACATTGTTTTCCTGTGCAGTGTCTGCTTTTAGTAAGAGTTCTTGAAGTTGACCTGTATGCCTTCATTGGCATGCTTGGTTCATAAAAAAACAATTTTCGATTGTTTTAAATTACATGTTTAACAATCTGTTCTTATATTCCTGCTAATGGTGAATATAAATTCAGGAAGCCAAAGTTTTCAATGAGTTAGTCTTGTCAGACACTTCCAAAGGTCTTGTTCATGTCTTTTTCGCACAACGTGCAACGTCAAAGGTAAAGCATGTATTCAAGGACTATAATCTACACTGTTTTTGTTTTTTGATTTGTTCTTTCTCTCCATGGATTATAAATTTGGCGGGATGGGTGAAACACACTACCACACATCTGCACTCGCATGGTTGCAGTTGCAATGCATGATTCTTAATAGTTGTCTGTTTACAATAGACATGCTTTCTATTTTCTTACAAAATGTGTATTTCTCTATTTTCACGTGGAAGCATGCATACCTTTGTAACATTAATTTGGTTTAGGCTAAAGCTTGCTTGAACTCTTCTGCTGGCTGCAAGATGGATTTTAGTTAAGTTGTCATTTTTACAACAAAATCATGTCTGAAATTTCATCTTCTAGATTTCAGAAGCATGCCAGATTTTGATGCCAGAATTTTGGTCAGTTTATGGTTTTATGCATTTGTTATATCTGTGCATATAGTTTGAACTTACATGCAGTAGTTTAAGCTGTTTTGCGATTATATATTATGGGTTTGTCTAGCTTTAATTTGGTTCTGGTTAGCATATTGTTTGGGCACCATACTTTATTGTTATCTGATTGGACTCAAGTTCTTGCCACTTCATACCTTTTGCTATTCTTAGTTGGTTTGCGAGGAAAGTATTAGAGCAGTCAGATTTCTCTCTTTGGATGGTGTGGATCTCTATATTGCTTTTCCTTGTAGATATGAAAAGTCCTTTGTGTTACCTGACAAGGTTTTGCTGCATTTAGGGTAAATTTTCCTTTTAACTTAATTTTAGAATCAGTAGCTTTTAATGCTCTTTTACCGAGCATTTTATTGCATATGAATAAAATTTTCTTGTTCACTAGTAGCAAATGACATCCCTTCATTCTTTTTTTATTTTTTTTGAATTTTTTGAACTTTCTGCCTCGTTCTCATGTTCAATACCTTGGATGCTAATTTACAAACATATCTTTCTTGCTTTTTGAAGAAAGGAGTTTGGTCAAAGAGGATTATCATTATGTTTTCATTGCACTGTTAAAGAATAATAGACAATGACCTCTTCAGTATTATATCCTCTAATTTTTGACTCATACAGGTGCCTAATGTTACTGATATTGGGCTCAAACCAAGAGGTGTGAAAAAAGTTGCTGTTATTGGTGGCGGCTTAATGGGTTCTGGCATAGCTACTGCACTTGTTCTCAGCAGTATTTACGTTATCCTCAAGGAAATTAACTCTGAATATCTTCTGAAGGGGATAAAAACAATAGAAGGTGGTTACTTGATTCACAGGATAGTTTAGATTGAATTTGACATGGGATTTCTCTTTTGGTAACATTATGTCTTTTATCTCAAAATAAACAAGCTCGAGAAGCAATCCTATATTTAAGTGTGTTACCTGATAGCGTTTGCTGAATTTTTGGCTGATCCAGGGGGTTGAGTCACTGTAATTAGTGGTGGTGGCTGTTTTATGAGATTTGGTTTTCTGCTTCTGATTATTTAAAGTTAATGCAACCCATTGTATCAGTCTCAATATAATTGTGCAATTAAGTGCTATAGATAATAGCTTTCTGATTTACTAACAGTGTCTGTTGCGTCTTTGCCGCAAATACAACAGCACCGCACAGCTCTAAAGTATGACAACACAACTGAATTCAGTAGCCCATCTTTTGTCTTACTTGTTGCTGAAAATGGAGGAAAGAAAATTGACTGTTGGTTTATGACAGTGGGATGAGGGTTGATTTCAGATTACTCATTCCCTTTTTTTTTTTTTGTGACAGCAAATGTTCGAGGCTTGGTAGCAAGAGGAAAGTTGACTGAGGATAAAGCAAACAAAGCCCTTGCAATGCTTAAAGGAGTATTAGACTACTCAGAATTTAAAAATGTTGACATGGTCATAGAGGTGGGCTGTCCTATTTTCCTTTGCCTTAGTGAAATTTGAAACTTCAGTTTTCCAACCTTGGTTGCTTTGGTTGTGTGCCAATTTTGATACACCAGTCTTAAGTTTACCTTTGGCTGCATGCATGCATGCTCATATTTCTTATCTTCTATTCAGTCAGGTTCTTATGATTTTGAAAGATCTGACATAGTTATTTGTATTTGCAGGCAGTCAATGAAAGTGTTCCTCTGAAACAAAAAATATTCAGTGAACTAGAAAAAGCCTGCCCTCCTCACTGCATTTTGGCAACGAACACTTCTACTATTGACCTGAACATAGTTGGAGAGAAGACCAGCTCCAAGGATCGAATCATAGGGGCACATTTTTTCAGGTTTTTTAAGCCATTTCCTCCTTCCTGGTACTCTCTTGATGATTGTCCTAAGGACCCCCATATGCTTTATACATCTTTAAGTGAAGCTATTAACATACAGGCAAAGCAAGAAATTTTAGGACTTGAAAGATCATTTTCTGGATGGTTGGTAGCTGGTTTCAAACACAGTTCCCTCCTCACCTGTTATAATATGCGTGGATTAGAGCAGAGCATGCATAAATTTAAGTAGATTTTAATACATATATGTAGCTCTTTTTATCACATGTACGTAGCTCTGCAACAGCTTGAGGTGATGCTTACAGTTTTTGGTATCCATTTTAGTTGACAAGATTGTTGTTTTTATTTTGTTAGTGATGAGAGATTTCTCTTTGTTATTGTTTAATTTGTTGATGATTAGTACTATATTTTTTATCACTCTAAAATAGGAATGGATTTTATGGATGCTTTCTTTGACACGGATCTTCAATGAACAGTCCTGCTCATGTTATGCCTCTTCTTGAGATTGTACGGACAGAGAAAACTTCAGCACAAGCAATTATTGATCTCATGACAGTCGGGAAAATTATAAGGAAAGTACCTGTTGTGGTGGGTAACCGCACCGCCTTTGCTGTCAATCGAGCATTCTTACCGTATTCTCAAAGTGCTAGTTTTCTGGTCCACTTAGGTGTGGATTTATTCAGAATTGACAGTGTGATCAGAAGTTTTGGCCTCCCCATCGGCCCTTTCCAGTAATCTTCTTCCTTTAGCATTTTAATGGCTTTTATTGGTACCTGTGAATGTTAGAAAGCTTGATTTTCCCATTGGGATTGCTTTTCCAAAACAAAAATGCAAGACAGGGATGGGGCGGGATTGATGAGTTTCATTGCATATTCCAAAGACAGGATAAATATCTGACTTGAATAGCTTTTGTAGGTAATGATTTATAATTACAGCTGAATTTGAATCAAAGGTCAACTGTTTAATACTCTCAAAGTCACATAAGAATATGTGTTAACCAGCATTTTTCACATTATAGTGGCATTTCATTTCCTCGGCATCCCATTTTATGCACCTTTGATGTTTACTCCCAAACAATTGCTGACTGGGATAATTTTGTTATTGTAAGATCTATAGACGCTTTAGTACCTTTGATGTTTCTAAATTTTGATGCCTTGGCAAGGTCTGACGTGAAGTTTTTGTTATTGAGTGCCTCAATATTTGATTACATCATTCTAGTGACTCAAGCTTCCTGGTGAAGCCTTAGGGTATTTTCTGTTTGACTCATTCAAGAACAAGCTTTGAAAGTTTGCTTAAAGCATCGTTTAAAGCGATGACAAATTCTCCATGGATATACTTGCAGGCTTCTGGACTTAGGAGGATATGGTGTAGCTGTTGGAACTGGAAAAGAACTTGCCAATGCATTCCCTGATTGTACATTTCGGAGTCCTTTGGTGGACCTTTTGGTGAAAAGTGGACGAAATGGTGCCAATGAAAATCTTTTTGTATTTTCTTTGTTCTGCCTGCTGCTAACGAATGCATCAAGTTAGTCCTTTGACTTACACAACTTTTATTGATTCAGGGAAAAAAAATGGAAAAGGACTATACATTTATGAAAAGGGAAGCAAGCCAAGACCTGATCCTTCAGTGCTACCAATTATTGAGGAGTCTAGACGACTAACCAATGTTATGCCTGGGGGGAAGGTAGTCTCTCTGACACAAATATTTGATGTGCTAGTGGCATTTAATTGCGCTGATTGCTTAAGATGGTTTTATCTAGTGCAATTTAATACTCACTTTTTTTTTTTTTTTTTGATAAAATGACAAGTAATTTCAGTAGAAGAATTGTTGATGTAGCATTGTTCATTTAATCTGGCAGCCTATATCAGTCACCGACAAAGAAATTCTGGATATGATACTCTTCCCAGTGGTGAATGAGTCATGTCGCGTTCTGGAAGAAGGAATAGTAATTCGAGCCTCAGACCTTGACATTGCATCAGTTCTTGGAATGAGTTTCCCCAATTATCAGTGAGCATCTTAGTTCAAGTTACCTTAAGTTATAGACCTTTGATCAATACATAGACTTATTATTTTATTTCATTGCTCTAGTTATTGCAGTAATACCTGTTAGTTTCCATGAAACACAATTTTAGTCTCCTATAAATTACACTTATAACACCTGGTAGTAAGACCTCCTATAAAATTACACTTGCAGTAATACCTTGTAGTAGTAAGACCTTGAGTGAGAGCTTGCCATCTTACACTTGTTGAATCTCATAGCAAAGTTATGTTCTGTACAGTGGTGGCATTGTCTTTTGGGCTGATTCTGTTGGGGCTAAGCGTATATATACAAGCCTAAAGAAATGGTCAGAAATGTATGGTAACCTGTATAAACCATCAAGGTTCTTGGAAGAAAGAGCAATGAAAGGCGTGCCACTGGTAAGACCCATATTCCGTCTTTGCCCATTATAGTCTTGCTAAGTTGAAGGTTCACACATTCTCCTTCTGAACTGAGCTTCAAGCTTTGTGCAATTTTTATTGACCTTTAGCAATTCACCTCTTGTCGTTCAGATTTTTGTTTCCAATACCCATATTATGTTATATCCTTCCATTTCTCTGGTGCAAGAAAATTCTTCTGTTTCTAGTGAAATTACAAGTAACCATTTTTATTTATTCACTGAGCAGAGTGCACTGGTGTCATCATCTTCAACCTCAAGGTCACGCCTCTAGGCTGTATGCTTTGATTCGGAAAATGAAGGTGAAAACCGTTCATTCTTGCTGTTATTGGACATGAAACTCTTGTTATGGAAAGAGCTATTATAAAAAAAAAAAAATGCTGGTGTGGAATATGTGTTCTGCCTCTGTGTTGCCCATTATATTTATATTACACTTAGTTGTTATGTAAATTAATATATTTATATAATTAGTATATATTATCAAAACTCAAAATAAATTTTAATTTTAAAATAATCTCTTGAGGGAAGGAAAAGTCTCAATGAAGAGAAATGTCTTGGATAAGAAGGAAAATGATAGCATTTTTATGACTGGCGATGTTACATAAACTAGGGTTGAGTTTGTTTGTTAGAAGATTCTCAAGTGATTTTGAACAATCAAAAGTGGTTTAAAAAAAAAATTCAAAATTTCTTATCAAAATCAACCTTTTACAAAAATTAATAATCAAAATTATCTTAAAAACTCAAATTAAGGACCAATTTAAGATTGTCTAGTTTTAAAAATGATTTATTTATGCTATGTTGAATAAATAACCAAATATATAAAAAAAAAAAAAAATTAATTAAGTGTTTAATAAATTTTATATGTTAAAGTGTTGTGAATTTTAAAAGTAGCTTATATATGGTTGATAAATTTTATTCGATTAATTTTGTCATTATACAAATAATTAAAACGTATAAAATTTAAATAAAAATTACTTTTACTTAAAGTATTTATGTTTGGTATATATAAATGACTCAAATATCCACAAATCTAATTGAAAAATATTTTTATTTTTTATTAATAATTTTTACATTTTTGTTTTCCAATCATAAAATAAAAAAATATTTTCAAGAAATATATTTTTTAAAATTATATCTTAAAAAAAATTTTAAAAAAATAATTAGTATAAATGCCATGACAGCAAAGAAAAATCTTATTTAAATTTTCAATGATTTTGTTTCTTAATTAGAGTTAGAATTTAATAATTATTTAATATTAATTTTGAATTTTTATATTTATAATTAAAATATATTTTTAAAAAGTAATTTCTACCATACTTTTTAAATTTGTTTTTGGAATAGATTGTCAGATGAGTTCGAGAAAATTTTACAATTAATTATTTAAAAAACCGTTGGCCCATTTACCATCCCCACACCACCTGCCACCTCCCGCCCCATCCAGAGATAATCATAATAATTTCGGCCATCAACACCACCACCACCACAACCGCAAAACCAAAGCATTGCACACCGACCGACGAAAACTAGAAATTGGGCCACATAAAAAAAAAGTGAGGAACATGGCAGAATTCGTAATTTTAATTAATTAATTAATATTTTTGCTTTTGAGTATTTAAGTTTTAAGGTAGGTTTGTTTTCTAATAATCTTGTAAGCAATGAAGGACACCACAATGATACTTGTAATCTTGTAAGCAATGAAGGTCAATTGCTAATGATCTGGATCAAAATGACCGCTTCTAAAATATTAGAGGCAAGCAGGTGATTGACAAAAACATCAAGGGATAAACTAAAATTAACCCCAATCCATGAAAATAACAGGAGAAATCTACATATCTGCAAGTAGCAAGTTGTTAGTAGAGTATCTGCGTTACAGGGACAACAGCTCATCCATATATAATGTAAACTAAAAACTATGTAATAACTCTTCAATGGAATTAAGTTACATATCCTATGAAAAATCATGAAATACCTCCTCTTTTTATTTCTAAAAATGTGAACAGACCAAGGAGATTCCGAGCATCTACCAAGTATCTATCATGGTCAATGGCATATATTAGTTTAAGATTATATCTAGTGAAAGGTTTAGGCTCGACAATTTACACCAAACGGGCTTGAATAGGGGTGGAATAGAAAATTGGAATTATAAATATATTAATAATGTATGAGATATATCAGATCAGGATCAGTTCCAATTCCCACCATGGGGCTCAACGCAATCTGAAGATTGCACCAAGCACGAGCCGGAATGAACAATGGCGTAGAATTACAGTAAAGAGTGGCATACCTTGGGCCAGGCCAATCTGCAGTGTTAATATCTTTTTACATCTTGTTTCCGGTCTTTGATTTGATATCCCTCTCTCCTGGAACGGCTGATATCCTTAGAGGATCATTGTTAGAGATGGAAATTGCTGCTTTAACCATCTGAGACATTTTGGAAGCAGGTGGAGTATATGCAGATGGACCAAAAGCTTTTGGAACACCATTATTTACAGGTTCCTGTTGCTTTCCTATTTCTGTTCTACCATTTGCAGTTCTGTTGCTGAGTGCATCTTTTTGACTCCCCAACTCAGATCTGGCTAATGACGAATACTGTGTTTCTGTAATGTTGGAGAGGAAAAGAATCATTAGTGCCCAACAACTGAAGTGTGCGAAAAGCATACAAGGAATAACTTAAAACAAGAGAATAAAGCATTTGACTCTAAGCCACTTCATAATGAACCAACTTCAGCCTCTCAACAACCAAAGTTTGAATCATACAATTGACTTTGAATCATACAATGAACCAGGTGCAGAAAGACATACCATACCAAGTTCCCAAGCAGAATGCGCAAACTAAAGCTGCCTATTTGTACTGATTCAATCTTTCCAATTGCAAAGACGTGTATTACAGTCAATAATTAATCAAACAAGAAGGTTGTGGTGACTTTTACAAACTTCCAATCAATGATTGTTTTGAAAAATAATTTGAAAATTCATGGAATTCTTTTTCTACGAAGATGGTTATTCAAGTTTGAAAACTTGTACTGGCTTCATTGAATACATGGTATATTGAAGTGAACATAAAAAAAAATAAAAAAGAAAAAAGAAACTTGCCCTTTATTTCTCCAAAGGTGATGAGCCTATTTAGACAATCTCGAAACTTTGTCAAAACTATCCTTTCTTGCTCTGCAAAAATCTCTGTCATGTCTTGTCCAAAAGGCAACTGTGAAGATGTGTTACAGCCATGGCCCGTGAACCTGTTAGGGGAAGCAGTTGCCATGAACATTGTATCTTGTTCATCACACATTAATGCCAGAGTTCCAGGAGACATTGGTCTTGCTTTTTGCACATCAGAACCATCTGAACCAGAATCATCAGGACCAACTTTATCAGCCTGGTTTGCACTTGAACAATCATCAGTCACAGTTCTCTCAACATCCGAATCTTTGGGGCTCTGTAACTTGTCTTGACCCAATGAAGCAAGGGAAGTTGCAGTATGATCTTCAGACTGTTTTTCTGCTGCATTTCTTTGGTCTACAAGTATAGATTTTTTTTTTAAAAAAAAAAAGATTCATTAGGTCAAATAATGGTGTATTTATACAGTTGCAATATCCTAGTAGTGGCAGGCTGACTCAACATCTTTCAACCAGAAGCGAATGCATGTACGGGAGGTAGATTTCAGTGACTAACAGAATCTCACTACTGATGATATCCTTTATTGGTATCACTCTCAAATAATGATAGAATGGTAATAATTTTAAATTCCAACAGATATTGGAAACAACATCAATATATAAGAACTGTTGGAGACAAATTCAATGGAGGAGCAGAAGTATTTTGTATATTGCAATTCAGATCCCCATAACAAGTAACTGGGATTATATACACAACCAAACAAAATACAAACAAATATCAATAACAAGTAACCAGCTTCTTGGAAAACAATGAATTTCAATAAACAAACTAACCAAACGGCTGTAAGCAGACAATAAAAACCAATAACCTCAAACAGGTTGTAGTTACTGTAATATAAAAAGGCAAAAGTCAAAAGATCCTAAGACAAGTAAATACAATTAAATTCTCACATGTTCCTGTGGTATTAACATCTAATGAGGAATTGATACTTAGACATCATAAGAAAAAAAGATGCTGACATAAAAAGCTTTTAGACACATTTACCTGTAAGCGATTTTGCGGCTTCAGCTGATACTACCACCAAGACTGAGCAAAGTTCCTTCAAATCCTGTGGTTGGATAATGTCTGCTAGGAGAGACCTTGAACCATAATATACAAGTTAGCATTGTAAACAAGAATATTAGTAATACTTTGTTAAAAAAATGGCCATGTATACCTATATGTGAATTTTGAAGGGCCTATAGCTGGAGTGCTACTTGAACGAGCAAAGGGATTGGAAGAGAAGGTAGGGGATGAGGAAGCTCTGATATGGTTTGCCTGATAAAACATGGAAAACATGCACTTAATATCACTATTATGAGCTCAGACAGTATTACCTGAAAATAATGACGAGAGTACATTACCACAAAACCAACAAGAAGCAGCAGTGAAAAAACTTACCTATACAGAGTGTATTTGCACTAGGATCATTCACCAAGTTCCTTCAATAAAACAAGTCCAAAACAGTAGTAAAATATGCCAACATCAGCTTACCTGTGGAAAATGTCCATGCCTTTGTATTGACGGATCCTTGGCAGTTGGCCCAAAGAAGAGTTCCTGACCTTTCCTCTTCTTAGATACGGGTGGAGAAGCATAGCCAGATGAACCAATTGCTCCAGTTATTGCAGCATTCGCTGCCTGCTGAATGTATGCCATGTTATTGGCATTATCTCCATGAAAAAGAGCCTGTCTCTCTTCACTTCCTTCAAAGTTCTTGCAGTCCATGCATTTGCAGTTTTCAGAGCACAGAATGTTTGCTTGGAAGCATTCACAGTACTTTTTGAGGCAGCCCGATTTCTTGCAGTGGCATCCTTTGTTGTGCTTCCCCAACATCAAAACTTCTCCCGTCTCCTCCTACAATCATTTGAGCAAGTCCATATGTTTGTAAACAGCAACCAGAAAGGAGTACATAGCATATAATGCAAAAAGCTGAGTGAAATCCAGACAAAATATGAATTTTGTGAAATAAAGATCAAGGGTATGTTTGGACTATGTTGCTACTTAACTTTGAAAGCACAACAACTAAAGTGTACCATTTTTATTGTTTACGACTCCCCATTCCACTTATAGTTGACATATAGCGATTCCATTCTAGAAAAGTTGTGGATTAAAAGCCACAGCAATGTCAAAAGCTAAATGACATTTGTAGACTGCAGTTTGCTAGTACACAAAGTTTTGACCCACATACCCTATTGTCCCGTGTTCCATGTGGGCTACTAGCAATCTTTGGCCTGAATGCATTTGGATTACGCTCTAAAGTTGCTTCAACAGCTTCTCGCCTGGCTGCTTCATTTACAACATTGTTGTGACAATTTACACAATTGCATCCATCACAATATATTCCAGATGCAAAGCACTCGCAGTACCTGATCAAGACATCACAAAACTTAGCTAAATATCATAAATATCACATAGAAGATACTAAGTTGCATTATGACCCATACATGAACCATTCTTATACGACTGTTAAAGATGGTTCAAACCTAGTACATAGTGGCATACAAGAGAATAATAACTATAAAAGATTAAGGATATCCATCACAGGCATTCAAAAACGACCTAATGAGTCTTTTAATATTTCCCTTCATACAAAGTGTAAAGTCACTAATACAGATAATCCAACCAATATTTCCACGTACTTACTAATACATCTCATTCAATCTACTATTTAAACAATCCTAATAATATTTTCATGGCCTTCCTCGCAACAAAAGTAATCCTAAGGAACAAACCTCAATAATAAGAGAATGATTATATGCATACTGTCCAGGCATCAATGCACTTCTGTAGGGGAGAAACTGGCATGAGCCTAATTAAAACAAAGGACCACATCTACCTTGAGGGAGTAATTCTACCTAAGACATTTTTAAAATACGAAAAATAGTTGTAACGAGAAAATATTGCACAAAGTTGGTTTTGATATTAGATTTGAACATAGAATAAAGCACAAATCTGCAGTGTAAATAGGTGTTTCTCTTATTTCTAACATCTAATTGTTCATTAAATGAGAAGCATTTCCCACATAAGATGACTGCAATTGTAACATCAACAGCTAATGTGTTGAACCAAGACGTAGGTTGGCAAAGCCGAGTGAATTGTCTTCTCCAATAATCTCATAAATCATTTAGAGTTTCATGTCTGTAAAAACTATGAGGTAATGTTGATCAAAGATAATGCCAAACCTGCGCATTTCATGCTAACCCAACCAGCTCATTCTACAGTGCTATCCATTAAATTATACAAATCATTAAGTCCAATACAAATGAAAACAGAAAATTGAACAGTACATATCTGCATGACTGCACATATGGAAAAGTACAAAGGTAATAGGGATAGTAATACAGCTGCAAATTATTACCTTTATAGAAATTCTGCAAGAAACCACACTTTTTTATGTAGTAATAAGCTATTACCTTCATTGCTCATACAAAAGTTCATGAAAAACTGGCAACAGAAACACAGAGTTTCAACACATAACAGAGTGGGATTATGGGACCATGGGCCTATCCAAAACTGTATAAATTGAAAATTTAATACCGACTTCCACAAAAAACATATCAACCCATCAATGATCCTCAATTGTGAAAAAGTGTTTATAGAGATAATATACTCACAATTTCAAACAGCGTGAGTGTTTACAGTTACACTGCTTTTGCTTCTTTGGAGTACTCTCTTTTACTTCAACATTGGGCCTTGATCTTGACTTTGGAGATTCCGGTTTACTGAAGAAAGCAATTGTAGGGTTAAAACAAAATCAATTTAAAATGTTTGAACTTGGAAATGAATTTTGCCAACAATGCGATCTGTATAGCAATTCTGCACGTTATGCAACAGCAAGCTTCAATATATTTCAAATCCACAATACAGTGCCTTTATTAAATGCATAAGAATTGACAAAAGCACTCATAATCAGAGTGTATCACCTAGGGAAAATTCAGCACCAATCAAAAGGTAAAAGGTGTGCTAAACCCACTCTTAGTTCAGTAGTCAGAAAACCTCCATTTCAGGATTGAGGAATCTAAGAAAGAGTTCATTACAGCTAGATCCCTTTAGTGAAATATTTTGTGGGAACATATGGACTTATGAACCAATGTGTGTGTGTGTGTTTGTAAAGCAATAATGTTTAAACTAATTAGGAAAGGAGATTAGGAATTAAAAACCTTAAGTATCATGTCTCAAATCATCCATAGCAAGCAAAATTGTTACTCACACTCATTGGTATACCATCTGTTTTCTTAAGATAAGAAAAGTTGCATTAGGCTTAATTAGGCAAAAAATAAATTATATCGAGAAGAAAATTCTCAAATAATGACACCAGTATAGTCTGCCTCGTAAAAGGCTGGATGCATTTTAAGAAGAAACTGCAGTGCTGGTTGGCGACACCATCCCACTTCCCATGTTAAAAATGTTAAAATTAACAATATAGTGAATCCAATGCATATATGACTCGACTGCACCATAACAGTATAAACCCCAAAATACCTCAAAATTGTTTAATTGACATGGCATAAGCTGTGCAACAACTAAATTATTTGTCATAGGAATTCAATCTCTCATAACAGAACATAAGTATGAAATGAATGATTACAATTAAGAAAGAAGTACTCGAACAAAGCAGCCAAATTGGAGCATCAGACTGAGCCAAAGGAAAAAAAAATGAATAAATGAAAAACTAAACAGAATCCACAAAGTATTACCATGCACTGGAAAAATCAAGACCTCAAAACAAAGGTACCGATCTTTACATGAATCTCACAAACAATATTCAAGAGGTTTGACACCCCAGTAACCAATTGCCATTAACAAATCAAAAAAAATTCCATTAACAAGAACAAACTTACGGAATCCTCACTGGTGGCTGAGTGCCCTGTGGAGGCGGCGGCACAGGTGGAACAATAGGCTTCAGCTGCGGTTGCGACAGACTGTTCGCCGCCACCGCCTGCGACTGTGGGTTCTCGGGCAAAACCACACTACCACCAAGACCCCCGTTAAAATCGAGTTGCCTCGCGAGCTTCTTGGCCGGAAATTCCCCGCTGCTCTCCGATTGCGTCTTCCTTGGAGGGAATTCCCCTCCCTCACCCTCACCCATAAAAGTTTAACGAAATTAACTACTTAAAAAATTGAAAAAATCAATCTTTTCAAGCTCTATCCACAAATTACTGTCCAGTATTTGCACAAATTGCACAAAATCAACTTGAATTAGCTAAATATCAGATCCACAGACCAATTTGGCGCCGTTTAAATGTCAGATAAAAACAGATTACACGATTGCTCAGCAAAAGATTCACAACGATGATTTCTTGAAAAATTGAAAGAGCTTCGATTCATAAAGAGAAAGAAAGCAATAAAATTTCGACAAGGGAACTGTAGATGCCGATATAAAATTTGTTGCAGTGATTGAGAGAACTGTAAAAAAAAAATGAAAAGGAACGAAGAGAAGGAAAAGGAGTTTGGTTGTTCTATGTTTCTTCTGTCTCTCCTCCCTCTCTTCGTAGATGTTTTGAAATTTCAATTTTTGCGTATATTGAAGGGTGCGATGCGCTTCCTCGGTTTATCCAACGGTGAACATGAAACGAAAATATCGGACGGCGAGAATTCATAGGAGTGAATTATGGTGAGTGGTCCACCGTTGGATTTAGAGATGCATGAATGTTACACAAAAGTTGTGCATGCCACGGGAGATAATCAGGTGTTATTAAAGATAGAGAATCTGGAAACTTTTCCCAATGAGTTTTCGCCACGTAGCAGACCCAAAGTGGGTGAAGACATCTGGAGGAAGTGGATTGAGGAGACCAGGTATGTGCGGAGTAATGGAAAACGTGTGGAGTATATAAAGGTTCTATTTCCGCCTTGGTTAAAAGGTGAAATATATAAAATAATAATAATAATAATAATAATAATAATAAAATGGCGGTAAAGAGAAAGATTAGACCCGTTGTTGACTTGAAAGGGACACCTAGGTTAAGTTTCTCTTCTCGGTAATGTGATGTATTGGAGATTTACTGCGTCAGGAGTTCGACAAATTGACGGTTCAGAATTAATCGCAGGTAATATACATAAAATCGTGGCCTTTGATCAATGATCATTTTATTATATTAATATAATTTATAAATTATTTAATTAATAATATAAAAAATTATAATTTTTTATTTATAATTATTAAATAATTTTTTAATTTTATTAATTAAATAAATTTAATATATTAATTAAATAATTTTATTATATTAATTATGTAATAAAATTTTTACATCTAAAATTTTTTTCTTTAAATTTTACCACATTGTCTTAAAATACTCTGTGTTTCTGTACCATTAATAGCTTTGGCAAGTACACTCCAGTAATCCATCCTGATTAGTTAATGCTGATGATGATTGCAATGGATAAACCCATGGAATTAACAGAGGAAAATAGCCAACCCTAATCTACCATGTGGTCTGATGCTTACTGTTTACTTTTATTTGGTCTATATGTTTGTTTGAAATGAATGATTTGAAGCACAAATTATCCTATAAATTCATTTTTGACAAACAGCAAACGTAGAATATAATAATGCAATCATTATTCAAAATGAAAATATAATGAAATGAAATAAAGAATTATTAATTTCAAACTTTAACAAAACGAAATAGTCTGCCCATATGTATAAGATTTAATTATAGGCCCATGGGGTTGGGGAGGTGGGGAGGAGAGGAGAGAGACAGAGAGAGAGAGAACTCGAATGCAAATTATAGTGAATAAAAAAAAAAATTGTAGAAGTTGGAGCCAGTCAACTTGGAATCCTGCGGGTACTGCTTTTGGAATCACAAGTGGCTGCCTTTCATTTTTAAGGCAACATTACCAATTAATAACAATTGCTTTCTTTCTACTCAAGAACGGGCTTAAAGATATTTGACGGATATACTAAACTGTTAAAAAGTGTCTTCACAACATTATCGAAGGCATCTCAGAACGAAAACCCAAACCAAACCAAACCAAACCAAGCACCACAGTCCTATAGCTATCCTGTCCTCTTAACGCCTTTAACCCTTTCCCAACTACTGTATACATAAAATCACAGTCATGATGCATCTGCGTCCACCAACATTGCACTGTAAGCGTCCTTTCCACATATTTCTAATATCCAGCCCCCATCCGGTCTCGCCCCATGCCTCTTCGATCGTCGCGATCCCGACCCACGTACATATCACGACGATAATCTTTTGGTCCTGGAGCACCCCTAATAGGAGATCTGCTCCTCTCTCGCACATCACGTGACCATCGGCTGCCGTGGTTTGGAGGAGCAAGTGGTGGACCTGGAGGCGAGGTTGGTAGCCGCCTTTCGTACCTTCCTTTCCTTCCATTGAAGAAACTATCCCTTCCACCGCGATCTCTATGACCCCAATCCATGGGTGGCATTGGCCTGTTCCTTCCTCTGTAGTCATCTTCTGGAAAATCCAGCCTATCTCTCCGCACGTAATCAGGAAATCGGCCTTCGTGTCGAGAAGGGGGCAGACCACCTGGCCCAAAATCTCTGGGGCCATCCCTGGCCCAACCACGAGGAGGGGACCCATAGCCACTGCCTGTCCTGCCAGGAGAAAGATCCATTGGAGGCCCCGGGAATCGTCTGGGGGGAGGAGGTGGAGGTGGAGGTGGGGGTGGAGGACCAGGATAGCCCCTCCTTGGACTTCCACCAGGGGCATAGCGATACCGCTTGCAGTTGTTACAATACTCTCGCCTAGCAAAGTTCAAGTTTGCGCACCTGAGACATGGAAAGAATAATGGGAGATGGACAAATATCTGCCTCAGATACTACTTAGAAGTTACGTAAACTTACATTAACAACACTAAAAGCTACAAAAAGCTTGCCAAAAGATATAGCGAACAGAGAAGGATCTCTTTCTCCCACTAAAAGATAAATGTGACAATTATTAAAATGGTAAAGTGTTCAAAACTCTGTTCTGATCACTATTATGAGAGAACCAGTTAATCGTGTCATTAAATTAAAATAAGAGAGTAAGGTATCATTGATAACGACAAACAATCAGGAAAAACTAAATCTAGAACCTAAAACAAAATTTTAAGACCTACGAATGAGAACTAATTACCATTGTCAATCTCTAATTCAAATTTTCTTCAATATCAATCATTTCCTTCTTGCAAAGCACTAAAAATAAAAAAAAATAAAAAAAAAACTTTTACAAAAATAAAATTACAAATGTGTAAAATATGAAAAGGGGGTATAGAGATATTCACCAAAGAAATTAAAAAAAGAGTCAAAGAAAAGTGAAAAGTTAAATTGTTACAAGCACATGGACTTACAAAGGATCAGGGCAGATCCAATCTCCTTCCCTCGGCCGCACATTTGGATTATTTCTGCCCACTCCATCGCCTCTGAAAGGCCCCGGAGCAAATGAAGGCCCATCAAAACCTCTACCAAATGGCCTGCCACCACCCTTTCCTCGAGCATGAGGAGGCGAAGGGTCTCGATATCTACCAGGATCCCTCCTGCCACCAAATTCGCGGTTGCGTGACACACCACCTGAATGATCGAATCCAGATCCATAGCGATGATCTGCATCCCTACGCCGCACAGGAGATGCAGATCCAGCACGAGTTCGATACCCTGGACAAAAAAATCCAGCATTGTCTATAGATAAGCAAATCACAACAAAGCAATAAAAAAAATATTGGATGTGTTATGTAATATGATTACTTGAGATCAGCAACCACGAAACTGTCAACCAATCAAATCAACAACTTTGCAAGTGCAGTTACCCTCATGCACAGCATCTTCTCAATATTGATAGTTACAAAAGGTAAACATGACCATCAAATGGACTAATATGTTCACACAATAATTGCCCTTGTTACTTCTCAATACCTAGTCCACCTTACCAGTGAATATAACTTGTGTCACAAGCAAATCAACTAGAGTTACTTGTACCTACCACATGCTAACCACTGAGTCCTCAGGACACCACTGTTCCTATATTCAAGTGCCAAATCCATCTATCTTCTGAAACATTTGATAATCTAACCTAAATATACCCGAATTACGAACCTCAAATAATGGATCTGGAGCAACCAAATTTAGTACATGGTGAACTAGTAATGAGGAAGTGAACTTTATCCACAGATAAGGACTGCAGCTAAAAAAGATGGATTTATGCCTAATGTAACAACCAACAGAGAAACCAAAACCCCTTAACAAGTTTATTCCAAAACCTTCAGCTGAACCACCCCTTGAATAAGGATCAAGAAGACCCGACAGGATGAACTGTACCACATCATCAAAAGAAGCCACACTGCCCAAATAATTCCTCCACTTGTTTCCAGAAGCCAACCAAGCATTTTGTTAAAAACCAAACACCAAAAACAACCACTTAAAATCAATATAATTTCACCAATTTCAACCCAAAACGAAGTGTGTGATTGCTTAATACAAGCATAGGCACAAGCTGAAGGTGTGAGCTGATCTGCCCTTAGCTGTTGACGACACTTTCCACAAATAAAGAAATAATTTCATAAACAAAAGGAAAAATAACCCAAATGAAACAAGCACCGAAGAGTTTAGATATCTGCAGCAACTCCTCGTACCAATTTCCCGTGAAACATAAACTAAAAAACAATTTATGACATACTAACAGAAGATCCAATACTCCGAACTACCATAAAGCCATCCAACTCAACCTCATTTAACCCAAAAAGGAGAAAAAGATAAAAGAAAATGTGAGCACCCCTACCAAATGATCTATTATCATAAAATAGTTCCAGACCTTCTCCTCATGTGCGCAGCTAAAGCTTATCATTTACCACCAGGAGATATTCATGTTTCCACAAAACAATGAAACGATACAATCAGAAAGACCAGTATGTAATCACATATATAATCCCCCATTTAAAATATGTCAACTTGTATAAGGACACATCCAGCAGCCAGGTATTCCATTATATCGCTGAGAATATTCCAATACTGCAATGAACCGTGCCACATGACCCTCTCAGAATCCTTGAGAGAAAATTCCTCCTAATGTGCAATCGATTTAAAACAAAGTGATAGCCATTATTCCCACAATATAACCACCCGTTCGCATGACAAAGGCTTTGCACCGAAGTTAGATAAAAGCACTTAATTTTGTAATGCGGAATCACGTGAACTCGTACAGCATGCACAATATCCAGTGTCAGAACACCCCACAAACATATTACCCCAAATAAAAAACAATTTCATCCAGATCATGATCTCAGATTGCACTCACACCAACATGCCTTCCTCAAGACCCAAGTTCTTGCAGGCAACATTCAAAGCTGTAACACACAATAGCAAGATTTATTCACTGTTTGACACTCCATAAGGAGCAGTAGATCCACATGCTTGATATGCAACATACACAATAGAAAACAGGTTGAATGGCCAGCAAAAGCTCATTGGATAATAATATTATACTTAATCAAACTGAAAAACTCACTCATTGACATTCTCAACAAATTGAGAAAAAATCACGCCAAGAGGAGAAGTTATTATCAAAATTCCGTAGGTTCAAATTGGTAACATAATGAACATGGCTTGAAATCTCATCTAGTCAGAAGCAACAATCAATTCCCACAAAAAAAAACAGATTAACACGCGATGAAAGTGCGTGAACCAGATCTAGGATTTTAAATGACATGATTCTCTATACTTGATAGAATTTTGAACCGCAAAACCAGAAAATTCATCTTCGTCATAGTTCAACCAATTTAACAGTGAACAAAACGAAGATAATAAATAAAACGATACAAAAAGAAGTTTCATTAACAAACGAAACGACGGACAGAGAAGAAACAAACCAGGCTCATCGGAGTACCGATCGGAGCGATAATACGAAGGCGGCTCATGGCGAACTTCCCCGGGCTCGTAGTCGCTGCCACCACCTCGGCCACCGCCACCATCTCCACCTCCGTCGCTGACGGAGGGACGTACAACTAGGCTACTGAGCAGCGGCTGTTGATGCGGTGTCATTGGTTCCTTGTCTCTGGAACCCATCTACCGGGATTGTCTTTCTGTCTGCGACTGCTATGCGAGCTGTCTGCGCCCGGATTTGAATCGAATAGGGGCATGGCACGTTACAGTTAACCTAGAACGTAATGGGCCGTTTCGTCGGTGTCAAATTACAAAAAAGGACACGTTATTGTTTAAATTATGGACATAGTCTTTGTGATATTTTATTATTTTGTATTTATATTTCGTATAACGAACTTTTAAAGAAAACACAAATATACACCTACTTTTAATATTTACAAATTCAATTGTGATTAGGAATCAGAACACTAAATTTAATTATATTTCATATCTTAATTAAAAAATAAAATATATTAATTATTGAATATTATTATAGATAAATTAATACAAATCAGTACAACATATCAGTGTTGTACCGATTATATATTTAGGTATGCATCATAATTAATAAAAAAAAATATAAATTAAAAAAATACTTAAAATATTATTTTGAAAATCATAGATTTTTGAATTTATTTTTAAGTCGAGTAATCTAAATATTTCAAATATTATTCAAAAATTTTGTCTTCAATCTCAGAGTAATTGTGATCATATTTACTAATTAAATTTTATATTCATATAATTTTTATGATTATTTCTTACATATTTTAATTATCAACACCATTAATTTCATAACATTTGAAATATTTTAAAATAAAATTTTGATAAATATTATATGATAATATATTTTTTTAAATGAATTTTGAAATGTTTAACATAATTTTTTTATTTTAATAAACATTGTATATTGAAAAGAAAATGGGGTGATGATGCATGGATCTTTATTCCCGACAAAACAACAAATAGAAAATATAGTTAAAGAAACATAATTAGTAAAAATTTATGGTACGTGGTTTGAAAAAATCAAATGAACTTGAGAATGACAATTTTATACACAAATTTGCAAATACTGGATGCAAATAGAATAAATTTGATATATTTCTTAGTGGGTATAGGATGGATGTAAGAAAAAAAATTAAAACTCATAATGGGTTTGATAAGGATATGCTACGAATAAATATCCGTAATATATTCATATAGATTTAATTTTATATTTTATTATTTTTTATTATATATTTTTATTTAAAATTTATTTAATTTAATTTTTAACTTAAATTGAAAAAATTCAAATTCTTTATTCAATTACAACTCTATTTCAATATATAAGCAATTCATAGAATAGTATTTAATAAGAAAATAGAAAAAAAAATCACTTTGATTTATATATCACTGTTGCATATACATACAATTATTTTAGGTTTGATTAAATAGTAAAAATATATTTTTAAATAGTAATTTTTTTTTCACGCATTCTACATTAAATTTTTAGATTATTTTATTATGAGGTAAGATTAAAAGAAAAATATAAATTTAATCATCAAGAACATTGTAATGTAATTAAAGGCCTAACTGAAAAAAAAAATACAATAAAATATAGTTGAAGGTTAATTAATTTATTTAAAATAATACCAACTTTAAAAAAATATTAAAATTTTAATTATGAAATTATGTTTTGTTAAAATAACCAAAGCATAATTTTACAATACAAATTCTAATATATTTTACAAAATTGATATTATTTTAGAATCTAACTTTAGATCTAATATAAATATTATTTAAATTTTTAATTTTTAATTTTGCTATTAAACTAAGTTATTAGAGTAAATATTTTTTGTGATTAAAAGACTTGATAGTTATTTTTTAAATCATTTTTTAGATACTGGGAAGTTTTTATGTGTAAATTTATAAAATAATTATATTTTTTTATAAAATTATTGTGATCAATTTATATTATATTGATAAATTTGATATTTTATACGAGTTATATATTTTATTTTTGAATTAATATTAAAAATTTATTAATTTAATTAAATATATTATAAATTTAAATTTAATAATTTATAATAATATAAGTACTCTTTGACAAGAATTTAAAAATTGTTATAAATTTAATATTAAAATTTTTTAGTGGTATCCTTTCAAATTCGGTCCCTTGCTATCTCTAGATAAAAGGGACAATTGTGAGGCAATAAGTAAACTAATTCTTCAATTGTTACTTTTCTGAAATATAAGGACCGATACGTTATTATTACGAACGAAGATGGAAAGACACGTGTCAAATTCTCGCGCAGGTTCTTGGCGCGAGAATAAAATAATACTTTATATTTCTCCGCAACCGCAAACCGTCAAAATTTTCTAGAGTTTACCACCTGTTACAAGCACCGCCATACAACGTACACTCGTACCATAAAATGACTAAAATACCCCTAACCTTATTTCCTGACAGTCGCCTTCACTGTAGTGACACCTGCAGAAAGCAGCACGCAAAAGAGCAAAAGCCCGACCAAGTTCTCAACAAACAGTGAGATTAAATCAAAATCTTCCATCCGCGCACGACAGGGAGATTATTGTCACTTTATTAATTCTAGTTAATGGAATTCATTTCTCTCTATCTGTCGGCTTGTCTCTTTCTGAGTTTCTTCCTCCCACAGTTAAATCGTATTCAGGAAAAATTGAGTTTTGTCCAGTTGATTCCATCCGTGTATGCGCATTTAAGAAACTTCTCACGTCGGTACGTTTTAGCCTAGACACCCGGCGCACGATAGTGGAAACCTTTAACTTCGCTTTTCTATATAAGCTGTTTCTTTTTCTTCGCTTTTCTACATAAAGCTGTTTCGAAGTCATTTCTGGAAGTTACGTTGTCCTCAGCGTGAGTGTCACTAAAGGTTTCCTCCAATTACTTCGTGTTTTTGGAGTTTACTTAAGCTTACGATTATCGAATCGTAATCAAGGTAATTACAATTATGTAAGTTTGTATTTTTTTTATTTGCTTCATGTTTGATTCAGTAAAAGCTCCCTTCGTTGTTTATTTTCCCTAATTTGTTTATTTATTAGTTCTTCGTTTGATTTGGATTTCACGAGTATAGAAAGAAGCAAGTGTGTTTCTGCTGAGGTATAGAGTTTGGTTACGAGGATCTCTGTTTTTCGTTATGTTTGGCTGCTGGGAAAATTGAGAAGAAAAGATTACTGCTATGCTATTGTTTACTTTCCTTCTTTAAATTTGATATTAAATGTACACAAGTAGCTGAAATAACTTGTAGGTTTTACTAATTTATGTTTATGGAATCCTTTAGTTGTATACAATTTTGAGAGAGCTTTTGATATCTGATTCTGCTTTCTGCTCGATAGTTGGGAAATTGAGGTAAAGAAGAGGCCACAGCATGATATGAATACCTCTTCTTTTTTAATTGTTTGAGGACTTTGAAAAACAGAAAAGACAGAAAAGAAAGTAATGGGTTCATGCTAACTTGTGATAGATTTGGTTTAGATTGATTGTTTTGGAATTCTGTTAACTTTTCCCGATAAACCAATTAACTGGAAAACTATTATAATTTTTTTCTGTGAAATAAAAGTGAAAATGTGGTAGCTGAATTCTGCTACTAATGGAAATGGAAGTTAATGTGTTCTGGTAATTGACTTGCTAAGAATCTGATTTGACAGTGTGGTCCTAAAAGGTAGAACTCTCTAAATTTGGTGATTTGTATTTTGGATTGAAGGGTGTCTGTGGCTTCTCATGTGGGAACGGCAACGTGAAGCATCCTTGATGTATAAGAGAATGCCATCAAGGGATTATGCAAGTGTGGTTGACTTAGAAGATAACACAGGTAATTCTGTTTATTGACCATCTGAAATTATGCTTCCTTAACATCTTATAGAATCTATGCATAGCCATGGCAGTGAAAATAACTGATCTAATAACAGTGACATGCATGTGATTATCTAAGGTGCTTACTGGTTATTCCTTGTGTCTTTTTTCCTTTGTTTGGTTTACAATACCCAGCCTTGATGATTGGGTGTCTTAATTTTTAATTTGTGTATGAACACTAAACGAAATCAAAATATTTGGATGTGGTGCATATTATTCTTTCTGTATATTATTTGCAGCGTTTTTGACTACTTCTGTCCTTGTCTGTTCATTGAAATGGTTGTCGGCTTGTTGCTGATCAAGGGAGACTGAAACAGAAACTGTGAAGTCTACGTGAAAGTTGTTTTGATGAAATATGACTGTTATCCTAAAGTATCATAAATAAGTAGGAATCATTTGAGTTGATTGTATGCTTATTATTGGGAATTTTTTCACATTTTGAGGTATTTCAGTCATATCCGAGCTCAATTCTCGTATTTCTTTTAGCTCATGTTCAGAACAGAATGGATGTGGAAACTTCAAATCCTTCATGGAAGCTGTCGTTTCCGCATGTACTAGTGGCTACCATATCTTCATTCTTATTTGGCTACCATCTTGGGTTTGTGTGCTATCTTAAACTTGATCTTTTCGTGGCTTCTGTTTTATTTTTTCTTGGTATCCTTGTTATAATATGTGAAGTCACTGAATTGATATTTATTATTTGCATTTCAATGTTTTGTACAGAGTAGTTAATGAACCACTTGAAACCATCTCCTTTGATCTCGGTTTCAGTGGGAATACCTTAGCAGAAGGTCAGATATGTTGGATTCCCTTTCCAGTGTTTTTTCTTTTAAAATTTTTTGAGGGTATTCGTTTGCCAGGGCACTGCTATTATCTGTTTGTAATATTTTACTCCTACACCTCCAATCTTATGTGCTTTATTACATGATGAAATTCAGGTTTGGTAGTTAGTATGTGTCTGGCTGGTGCCTTTATTGGATCCCTACTTAGTGGTTGGATAGCTGATGGGGTTGGCCGTCGGAGGGCTTTTCAGTTGTGTGCTTTGCCTATGATCATTGGTGCTTCAGTAAGGTGACATTTCTGCACCATAAAGCAAATTTTGTAGGGTGAAAGAATACCTTCCTCTGTACTTCATTTTATTTCTTTCTAAATCCATGAGAGTTAAAGCTTACCTTGTGCTTTTGTTTGTGTTGTTATATCATGGACTAATATAGCTAAGTAGAACCTAAATTGCTATTGTGCATTTTCCGTTTGGTGGATGCCAGTGTTTAAAAGTCACATGCAGATATATTTTACAGTGCCGTTCTTACTGCACAGTGTGATTTATTTAATCTGTTTGCATATAGCTTTTATTTCAGTGTAAGAAGTAGTTTTAACATGAATAGAAACTGAAAGTTACTTTTTGAATTCTCAGCGCAACAACTGGAAACCTTATGGGTATGCTTTTGGGGAGGTTCTTGGTTGGGACTGGAATGGGTCTTGGACCCACAGTTACATCTCTTTATGTGACTGAGGTGTGCAGATTATATAACAATGTGACATTGATTTGGCAAGATCATTTTTGTTTATGAACATAGAATTTTTTTTTTCTCTGATTAATTCTGCATCATCTGGTGAGCAGCTTTCTCCTGCTTTTGTAAGGGGGACCTATGGAGGTTTCGTCCAGATTGCCACCTGTCTTGGAATTATGGGTTCTCTTTTTATTGGAATCCCTGTCAAACAAATAGCTGGCTGGTAAGAATTGCGCATTGTAGCTTACAGCATCCCTGGTCATACAGAAGCCTTCTGTGCCATGTTTTTCTTTTTACTTATAACATAGTGATCAGGTGGCGCGTTTGTTTTTGGGCATCTACAATTCCTGCTGCAATACTTGCTCTTGCTATGACAGTTTGTGCAGAGAGTCCGCATTGGCTGTACAAGGTTTGCTCTCACTTGCTCTCAAGTTATTGCTTATGTTGAAATGAAGTTGCTAATACATCTTCATGGCTTTTATCAGCAAGGAAGAACTGCTGAAGCTGAAGCTGAATTCGAGAAGCTTTTAGGTGGATCACACGTCAAATTTTCTATGGCAGAATTGTCCAAGTTAGACAGAGGAGATGACACAGATACTGTCAAGCTTGAAGAATTGCTTCATGGCCGCCATTTTAAAGGTAGTTATGATGCTCTGATATACATTTTAGAGCTTTAAGTGTAATCTATTCTCTTCTTTTTCAAGTGTCTATAGCTGTTAGCTGCTGTGCTGGCACTATTACTTTTTCTTTCCCCATTTTCTTTTAGGCTTTGTTATTCACTTGTTTCTTTTGCAGTTGTTTTTATTGGGTCAACCCTCTTTGCTTTACAACAGCTATCTGGTATAAATGCTATATTTTATTTCTCTTCATCTGTATTTAAAAGTGCGGGAGTATCATCAGGCCTTGCAAATGTCTTCATTGGCATTGCAAATATATCAGGTACGTATCTGTTCTTTAATAGTTTCTTGCACACATTGCATTATTGCTTTATTACTTGTTGCTTATCATTTTTCGTCTTCAGGATCCATTGTCGCAATGGTTTTGATGGATAAACTAGGAAGGAAGGTGCTTCTGGAGTGGAGTTTCTTTAGCATGGTAATTTGCTCTTGCAATTCATTTTTCATGAAAAACCTTTTGTGTGTGAGTAGAATCATGATTATGATACCAGTCATATAAGACATCCTTTTAGAGAATTACAAATAGAATAGGTGAAATGTACATGTGTTGTTACATAGATTAGAAATTTTCATTTAGCTTGTGCAATAAGGAATGCGTATGCTTTCACAATGCATTGTGAATGTTATGTCAATTAGTGACTTATGGAAAATGAGAATGAGATATTATAATCTTCTAGAAGTGACACAACCCTCTGGGAATAAGCTGGCAATACATATATATTAATTTTGTGTTATGCATTATTGTAATGATGCTACCACCATTGCCCTCTACTACAATGCATGGATCAGATAACATCGATATGATTATCTATATCCTGATTTTAGTTGAATAAATAAATAGAGCATATTATTTAATAATTCCTGCTCTTTCATCGTGGATTTGATCTACTCAGGCCGTATCAATGGCTATTCAAGTTGCTGCATCAAGTTCTTACATGCCACACTCTAGAGCTCCATACCTATCTGTTGGTGGCATGCTAATGTGAGTATCATAGTTATTGGCGAATCCATTTTATAAACTGTATTATGTTTATACATGTAGAAAATGGTTCATGTTGCAACGACGTGTACTTGTATTTTATTGTTGTAACATTTTGAAATCAAGGGGGTCTTGGTTTGTTTTCAGTAAACCCAGCAAAAGAGACTCTTTAAACTTTTAAGGCTCAAATTGTGAATTCATTCTTCATTTTTGTTGCACAAAATTGGAACTAAGTGTTAACTTATGCAGGTTTGTCTTAGCATTTGCTCTAGGAGCTGGTCCAGTTCCAGGTCTTCTCCTACCTGAAATCTTCTCCAGTCGAATTAGAGCAAAAGCAATGGCAGTGTGCATGTCTGTCCACTGGGTAATTTCCTTTCGCTTTTTCTTTGTCTTCCATTTAACTTTTTATACCTTTTCTGACGCTCTACGGTTGTGAGTTGAAGTTTGAACCTATATTGGGAATTGTGTCATCTGTGGCAATTATAATAATTGCATACATATCTGTTTCCATCAGGTGATAAATTTCTTTGTGGGCTTGCTATTTTTGCGATTGTTGGAGCAACTCGGGCCACAGCTTTTGTACTCTATGTTTGCAACCTTTTGCTTGATAGCAGTCGTATTTGTAAAGAGAAATGTCATGGAAACCAAAGGAAAATCACTCCAAGAAATTGAGATAGCTTTTCTTCCGCAGGATTAAGAGAAGGCATATTCTCATTAAAAAAAAACTTACTCCAGTAAAAAGAAATGCTTTTAAGCGAGTCTTGGTCGGTTGATAAAAGGTATTCATGTGCTGAAAAGCAAGATTTGGTCGGTTGATAAAAGGTATTCATGTGCTGAGAAGCAAGATGTGAAATAAAGAAGGCAGAATTTGAATTTTCGTTTGAACTACTAATTACAAGTGATCAACTACCATGATGAAGCAAATGCAGCACATGAGCTATTTTTGGTGGGGGTTGGGACCTTGTCTCAGTAGTCAAACTCCGGCTTAATCAGCCCTCAAATTTGTGAGTATCTGTAGTCTTAAATATTTATACCCCTTAACAATCATTACTATATTGTGTATGAAAATTTGATCGCTCATATTGTTGCTATGTGATGGTAAGTTGCATGCTTGGAGATGTGACCCTTGGCCTCAATTTATTTTGCTTACAAGTAGTTGACAGAAACTAATTTCTTGCTGTGTGAATAATGAAATGCTTACTGTTGAGAAAAATAACCCCCTAAATCATCTATTATTGCAACATGTTAAATTTCTACTTCAAAATGGCTTCCTAAATAGAAGATTTACAAGGCACAGCAGCTAGTAATTAAATTTTATGGCAATTGTCAGTGAAAATTGATGATGATCCTGGAAAGCAAATAAATAAATATCGTCCGAATATTTTAAACTGTTTTCAGAGTGTATGATTGTTAACGTTGTTGAAATATATTGATCTCTAGTTCAAATGTGACGCGTTCGACATCTGCAGTATATTCCAGTGGAGTTTCAAGATATTAACCTAAAAGAGAATGCCGTATGATTACGAACTTAATAGAATTTTTTTTTTAAAACCATTAATTTAGCTCACAAAACATCGAAAGTAGCCGCATGAAAATGGATTGACAGACAGGCAGCAGTGACAGTGATATTTAGTAAGCTTTTTGACAGAATATATCACTGTCGCTGCAGCCTCTGTGTCCAACCATTTTCGACAATGACTAAAAAATGTAGACATGACTTTGACATTGTGAACCTGGATGAAATCAACCGGCATGCAAACATATTACAGGCCAGGTAGAGCATTATGAAAATGAATGATTCACAACTAAATAGCCATATCATAACTGCCCATTAGTTTTACAATGACAGGATGCCTTGCAAGGAAAAAAAATGTATTATGTATGTATAATCAAAACACAAGGTTCCGCATACCTAAGATACAATTATTTTAAATGATGTAATCTTTGATAATTACCCAACCAAATAAAATGTAGAATTTAACAACTTCAAAGTACCTCGAAACTTGGCGTGCTCAGGAGAAGCGCATGGAAAAACCACTGTTGGTTCTTGTGACATTTACGGGACCGAATTCATCAAAATCAGAATCTGAACCCATGTCATCATACCATCCACGAGGTGAATCCTCGTCGTGACCAGTCTTTGTCAAAGGAACACGTAGCTCAGATGTTGGCACTGGCAGGGGCTCTTCATTGAAATACTTATGGTGAAGCAGTTCCATTGCAGTAGCTCTGGTAGCTGGATCATAACAAACAAGTTTTCTGACGAGAGAAATTTCATCAGGGGAGCGGTTAGGCAGGCAGGACGGGAGACCAATTGGATTTTCTACCTTATTAAATGAAATCGTTCTGTAATCAGGAAGTTTTGCACAGTCTGGCCAGACTTCTTCGGTTAAATTGCCTAAAACATCAATGATTCTGGCAAGTTGATCAATATCAGAAGTCCCGGGGAAAAGAGGTTGTAGAGTTAAAAGCTCTGCAAATATGCAGCCCAATGACCACAGATCAACCTCAAGTCCATAGGATGTGGATCCATAGAGCAGTTCAGGGGCCCTGAACCAGCGAGTTCCGACACAGCTTGTGAGAGCACCCCGTCCACCATCTCCGGCATCATCTGCATCATACAAATAAGAACCCTTCAAGAGATCATCTTCTATGTCACTTGCTGTGCACGTTGCAAGACAAGATGTATCTCCATCATGAACATTTGTTTCCTTATCAGTTTCATCTACAGTATGTTTAGCTTTGAGTTCATCTATCGCCCTAAAATAGTCTTCTCTTTTCATAATGCCCTGCTCTTGATTAACACATGCTTCCTGGGATGCATTTTCTATGTCATCACCAACTTGAGGTGCTTGACAAATATTTTCTTCATACGGAGCATCCCATTCATAAGGATGAGGATTGTTGTCAGGACCAACAAATTCATGCTCCAGAAGTATCCTTGCCTGAAAACAGAAATAAAAACAAAGCTAAGTCCTTCAGAATAGCATACACAACATGTCAATGCATTTTTTTTTATTTGCATAATTATTAATGACTATAAGCTCTACTAGCATAGTCATCATGTTAAGCTAACCAGCATGGAATGATTTATAAATAACCTGACATAATTTCCTCTCTCCCCAATTTTTTTTCTCTGTGATAAATAAATTCTTCTCTTTCTTCTTTCATTCATATAATTTTCTTTGTATATTGAGTTGAAGTTGACAATAAACCACAAGCTTACATGGAAAGAACTCGCGTTCTTCCAATTTAGAGAGGTATAATTGATCCTCAATTTCTTCTTTTGCTCTATTAGGTTCACATCAAGTAAAAATCAGGCCAGTCAAGTAATTATTTTCAACTAAAGATAAATGGCACCAAAAACCATCTTAATAAATTTAATGTCATCGCCATATATTTTCTCAGCAGGCCATTATGAAACATAGTGTTCCAAGTATAGACATTAAACCATAACATCAATAAGCAAAACTTTAGTTCTCACCTATACTATTCAATAAGATTAATGGACAAAACATTAGTTCTCGCCGATAATATTCAACCCAGTTCTTGTAACCTGTAAACACGATGATATATCTCTGATATTGCTTTTGAATTTGTTAGTAAGTTCTTAAGTTGGCACTAGTCCATTGTTTTCCCCTCAAAGAGAGCGAACCAAGAGTGTTAGACCAACTATCACCCACAAAATATTAGGAGTAGCTGCCAAATAACCATTGATGTTTGCTACGATGCATCTCAACTTTCATTATGTCAGAGGTTAATATGCTGAATATTCTTATAAGCAAAGGCAAACCCAGTCAAAATTTTGATAACAATCCGAACAATTATCTTCATCTAGTCATTGATCAGATAATTTAAGCGTCATTGTTGAAGATAAAAACATTTGGCAATTACCTGACCAAAATCAGCCAACTTCAGAACCCCATCGTCCCCGATCAACAAATTCCCAGGCTTCAAATCCCGATGCACGATCATACTCCTGTGACATGCGTCCACTCCGCACAAAATCTGCACCATCCATCTCTTAATCTCCCCAACGCTGATTCCACCCTCTCTCTTTGCTTCCGCAATCAGAGCCGCCAAATCCGTCCTCAGAAACTCCAACACGAGGACGGCGTCCTCGTCCTCCCGCCAGAAGTACTCGTGCAAAAGGACGACATTTGGGGAGTTCTGGAGGATCTGTAACGCCTCGATTTCGCGGAAGGCTGATTGATAGTCGTGAACCTCCTTGAGAGCAACGATCAGGTTGTCAGCTAATCGTCGGCCCTTGTAAACATCGGAGTACGCGCCGGAGCCCACGCGCTCCAGGATTTCATATTTAGCAATGATCTCAGGACGGGTGTGAATGCTCCAGCTCTTAGGTGGTAGGGGCTCCATATACGGGGGTTTCTGTTTTTCTGTTTTGGTTTTGGTCCGTTATTTAACTGCAGAGATCAGTTGTCCGAGTCCGGGCACGGAGGAGGAACAAGAAAAAGAAGAAGTAGTAGTAGTTGTAGAAAATGACTAAAACACCCTGCCTTTTAATTTAATTCAAATTAATTATTAAATTAAATTTGTCTGAATTATTTTAATTTTCTATAATTGGACAAAATCTATCCTTTGTCCTTTCTTGGAAATTGCTTAAATTGAAATCAGTCCTATGTTTATTAGAAAACGCTGCCGTTTCAAAGTCAAGTATTTGTTCATATAAAGATAACAAAAATAAAGACTTAATTTTTATAAAACTCTCTCTAATTGAGATTATGCCCAAATATTTGTAAAATCAATTACCCAAATGACTGTCCTTTTAATATTTTATTGTTTGATAATTTTTTTTTTTTTAAAATACTGACATCTGTGGAAAGCCAAAAACCAAGGTAGAAGTTGCTGTTTTGGACCAACTGATGGTTGAAAAGTCTAGGACCAGTCAAAGCAGTGGAGGGTGGTGTGGGGCCTTTCGTAATTTAGTCCATTGGATTGGGATGGGAATAATGGGCCCATGGGCCATTCTTGTGAATTAGTACAGAGCCCACAAAACTTACACACAGCATCATGACCACTGCCCTTTCCTTCTCATTTGAATGATTGCTAGCTTACTCCTCACTGTTGTTTTCAGGGTGATTTACAAAGTGAGAATGATGTTGTATTCTCGAAGATTCTGAGATACATCGAATTGGCTCCATGACAACTCGATATTAAGTTCGTTCTTTGGAGTTAGCTTGACTTTATACTTTTAATTGTCATTAACAACTATGAATATTTCAGCAATAACATTGACAGAAGAAGGACAAAAAAAAAAGAGTAATTCATGAATCTCCCATTGCCAAATATGTAACATTAGCATCAAAATAATACATCCAACACAAACTGCAAACTACAACATAATTTACTTGGTAACATTGCATGAGAGAATGATGACTTTCCCTCCATTCTTCTCCCAGTCAGTTTGGAGCATAATATCACTGAAACTGGCTAGACCGCACGCAAACAGCAGAGAGTAAGAGATGAAAATGGCTGTCAGGAATCAGCATTTGTTGAATGTCCGAAACACATCTGTTGTTGTCTAAGCAGCGCAACCCCCACACACAAGACTTAGGCTGTCACGAGAGAACATGAAAATGAGCCGAAAATTCATGGAGGCAAAAATGCACACACATAACCTTCAAACATTTGGCTTTCACTTTAACTTTGAAGGTAACAAAGATTAGATATCATGATCACACTGAAGGGCAAAAAGATGAAGTACTTACGCAATGGAGCAGCCGGACCTTCTGTGCCTTTTCTTCCTTGCCATCTCCTTCCTCCTTGGAGGTTGAAGAACAACCTTGATTGCAGTGTCAAAAACAGCTTTGACATTCTGAAAAGTTAAAGAAAAATCATGTAAGCAGTATTCATGGAATAAAGCAGCATATTGGATCTTGGCTGATGGTACAAACTATTAAACTTCCAATTTGTTTACTAGTTTACCTGCTGTGTTTTAGAGCTGCATTCGATGTATGATGCAGCACCGATTTGTTTCCTCAGTTCCTCTCCCTGTTTCATTATGCTTAGCTGATTGAGCTACTTTCACAACATAAACCAAATGCTATCGAACAGACAGTATTTATGTAAACAGAGCTATGAGAAGCAATACCTACCTGAGCAGTTGTTATGACATTAGATCCCATGTGATCGGCAAAATACCCTCTGTCTTCACGAAGGTCTGATATAGGAAAAAAGATAAGAAAACGTCACTACATGAGAATGCTAATTGCAATACCATATAGCAAAATTACAAACCAGCATACCTAACTTCGTTCCAACGAGAACAATCGGAACATGGGGAGCAAATCGACGAAGTTCAGGCATCCACTGAGAAGAAAAAAATAAAGGAATCATTTCAATAACTGGTAGATTAAATTTCATAAAAATTAGTTCTAACAAAAGTTTTCTGCTTCATGAAAATGACCAAAATTATCTAAACTTGAAGAACAAAGAAAACATAAATTCATGTCACTAAAGTGTAAAGCAACAATCAACCATACAAGCTTTTAACAAAATCTAAAAAAACCCACTTTTGTCAAGCAGGATTAAAAATAGCTCTCACAAAAGAGAGACATCACAAAAGTAAGACAATAAATTGAAAGGGAAAAGGCATCATTATTGAAATCATTACCTTCTTAAGAACATTCTCATAACTTGCCCTACTAATTAATGAGAAAGCTAGCACAAATATGTCTGCACCTCTGTAACTCAGTGGCCTCAACCTGCTATAATCTTCTTGGCCTTTAAATCAAGGGAAGAAGAAAAACTTTTAGACAGAAAGTATTAGCCAAACCACTAAGTTGAAAACCCAAAAGTGACCGTATATTATTGCAAGAAGAACCGAGATACCTGCAGTATCCCAAAGGCCCAGATTCACAATGCTCCCATCTACAGCGACGTTGGCACTGAAATTATCAAACACCGTTGGTATATAATCCTGTAAACAAAAAGCACAACAATATCAGAAAGAGAGAGATCCCAAGTTTAGAGCTTCAGTCAAACATACAAACAACACGAGCTCACTAACTAAGACAAAAGCAAAGTAAGAATCATTAATATTTTTTCAAATTACACCATTGCGAGGGGAGACAAACCCATATAGATAAACCACATAGAATTCATAAACGGAACCCAAACAAGACAATCAATGAAGAAAGAAGAGATTTTGACTTATAGTCTGAAGAACTTACAGTGGGGAACTTGTTGCTTGTGTAACAAATGAGCATACATGTCTTCCCCACAGCTCCATCCCCAACTGTAACACATTTAATGAACTTTGATGCACTCATCCTCTTAAACTCAGCAACAAGTTGTACAGTACAAAAAAAACTAGCTACCTCTTTAGCTATGGCAATCTAGTATTTTGAACACTTGAAAAAGTTCAGTTAAAGAACCCAACACAAGATGTTTCTAACAGACAAAGTTGAGGAAAAGACAACCCAAGGAAGAAGAAAGGAAGAGAACCGTTTCTACACATGTTCAAAGGTTGAGCCTTGAGACGATAAAATGTAACCCTCTTGTAGTTTCAAAAAACATTATATTATTAACAGTTAACTGAGAAAAATAGAAGATTAGTTGTCTACAGTCAAAAGGGCCTCACTCCACTTTTCGTCCCTCTCGATAAATTTCAAATATAAACAGAAATATTTTTCTAAAAGCAGGAATTGGGCCCCTCTCTTTTCTCGAACGGCACAAAATATGGCCCCCGCCGTTTGCTGGTTTCCAGCTTTGTAATTGACATTATTTATTGCCGTGGTGGGTATTAATTATTATCAACCTACCAGAAAAAACTTTCAACTGCTACTCTGTTTACTCATTAATTTTATTCCTTGATTCATTACTCGTTCATGGTCCATACTATTTCTCCTGACTGAGGACCTCGACCATGGGAAATGAATGCTTACCATACTTGTTTTTGGATAAAAACTAAATCTTTAAAAATCTACTTTATGTTGCATTTAGAAAGTTTGAAATTTTCAATTCAAAATGCAGGGTAGTCAGGGATTGATTAAGGGTTGGCAGTTAGCTGCTTCATAGTGAAGAAAAGAAGAGTAGAATATTTCAATGATTACCCACATTGAAGAGGGAAGAGAGACGAGTGTTATTCGCCGTGGCTCAATGTGAAAAAGTTTCTGCGGAACATCATTTCTCTATGTTCTGGAAGCAAGAAGAAAACAACAGCTAGAAACCAAAGATGCAACAGTTGTTTATTCAAAATAGATTTGAATGCAATTTTGAACAGATTAAATGTAACCGTTGTACATATTTATTACAAGAACAATCAACAATAAATGCTATATGTTCCTCTATCAATGTCCTTGTTTCTATTCATACACGTGCAAAGCCCCGTAAAAATGGGTCCTTTGTCTACAAATTTTCTGTCTGCATTACCATTGCCATTGCCGACCAGCTATGCGCATATGCATGCTTTCATTTCGCATAAAATGACTGTGTATGTATCCATGCGAAATTCATTATGACTGTAGTTGAATTACAAGGGATGATTGATATGGGTATGCATCTGTAGGGGGGAGGTGGCTGCGGATGTTGACAAATCAATGTACGGAGAATCAAGTTGCTTACTGTTTGAAGATTGAAGGCCTAATTTGGTGAATAGACAAAATCTGCTTGTCTTGTTTATTATTAACAAACTTTCAAAATGTAAATGGGCTTTAACATCCAGCTGGTCCCATTTTCAGGGCCCATCGAATTTGTATTTGCTTTAAAAAGCTTAGCCAATCTAACAACCGCATATTGGGCTGCCCCATCTTTCTTTGCAAATGAATTTTGAAATTTATATAAAATTTAAATTTTAAAATAAGACACATTTTTAATATAAAATTTTAAACTACGAAAAAAAAATTAAATAATTAATTAAAAAATAAAATAAAATATAATATAATTTTTTTAAAAAATAATAACCCATCAATATTTGTGACAGGTATACCAATAATTTTTATAAATTAATTATTAATGCGCTACTCTTTCGGCCTTAGTAACGAGGAGTGAATAGGGATGTTTGTCTGAGTCTCCGGGAACAAAAGGTAATTAAACTCTTAAATTAATAATTAAAAGAAAAAGGCAGTTACGATGATGGCTGAAGTAAGAAACAATTAATAAGACAAGGGGCAGAATTTGTAATGAATCGATTTTAACCAGGGTCAATCTAGCACATGCTGACGAATAAGAACAGGTATAATGGCTTCCGACATCATCATCACTTTGCTGTCCAAAATCTAAAGGTTGTAATTTACAACTAATTTTGGTGGGTCAGCCAGCTGTTAGAAATTTAGAAAGAGCCACGATACATTGATTAAAGTCAGTATCTAATAAATAAATAAATAAATAAAAAGGTTTAAAATAGGCTCCCGAAGAATCAAGTTTCAGTATTTAATTGCAATTTGCAAGGAATTAAATTTTATAATAGCAAGTGATGGTTCAAACTTGTAAAAGACAGTGACAAAAGAATTGCCGTGGCTGTTGATAAACAGCAGACCGTTGGGTGTTAAAAAAATTTAAAATAATTTTATTATATTAACATAATTAATATAATTAAATTATTTATTAATAAAAATAAAAAAATTAATTTATATTATTATATTAATTAAATAATAATTTCTTTTCATTAATTATATTTATACTAACAAATAAATACATTTCCAGTAAAACTTTTTCTCGAGTGATATCTTCTCTACTACTTTTTCTAACCAAAATTTAAAGGATGCGAAATGGAATAGCAGCAACATTTCTCGTCTGCGCAGAAGCATGGCAAACACATCCTTTATTTCAATAACAGTAACAGATGACATACATGTAACCATCCGCATACATAACAATATCTGAGAGTCCACTGGTATTATATTAACTGGAAGATCACAGCACAGCAAAAGCAGACTGACTAATAACACTCGACCAGCACTACTAGCGGCAGCTGGGATGGTATGAGAGCTATAAATTTAAAGAGCCTTGAGGATGTCCTCAGCGCTGGACACTGTGAACTCTCCACCAGATTCCACATTTGCGGCCTTCACCTTGAGGTCATCAACCAAGAGAGCAAACCTCCTTGAACGAGTGCCAAGTCCTTTGTCGCTGAGGTCAAGCTCAAGCCCCAAAGAATGGGTGTATTTTGCTGAACCATCAGCAAGGAACTTAACATGCTTGTTCTCAGGAAATGTTTTGGCCCATGCCTTCATCACAAATGGGTCATTCACTGCATACGTGATGTTGGAGTGTGAGAAATTCATAGGCAAAATAAGCCAAGTTAGTTTAATTTGCATTTGAAATTTTTGCAATTTTCAACAAGTCAGGGAGGGAATGCCAACTTGAATTACTAATTAGCCTTTGCCATCAAAGAATTTGTCGATAAAACATGACCATCAAATAAACAAACTATATCAGCAGAGAAAATCAAAAAAACTATTAAAAGCTACATGGAAAGGAAATCTTGATGCATAAGGCAAAAGGGTTATTGAATATGAATAAACGCTCTCCTACATAAAGCTGTAAAATCCTCATTTCAACATCTATAATTCATCAATATATAGACAGGAAACTTTAATTTGAGTACAAAACCAAAACACTCCCCCACAAATACGCCCTACAAGAACACTCCCACAAACACCCTCAAGCATGCCAACTCTCAATTTTTCAGAAGGAAGAGGGTTTCCGATTCCAATAGGTCCACTAAAGCTGACTTCACAAACGACTAAAGATCGTTAATTACTTAATCCCATGAACATCGGTCGATAATATGAAGATATCTATGAATACAACACAAAAAAGTAAATATTTTTTCAAAACATAACACGAATTCCGAAGGTCTAAACAGATATGTCAACTTTACTTGACGTAATTCAGATTATAGAAGGCAAGAAATGTACCGCTAATGCAGAGAATTTCATCGACGCCCTTTGACTTCAACTCCTCCGCTTTCTCAATAAACCCAGGCACATGCTTCAGGCTACAACAAGAAACTTCGGGAATTAAAAAAAAATAACAAACGAAAAAATATCAACCAACAAGAGCGATCATCTATGGACTTCCCCGTCCGATCAATCGGGGGAAATAGCCGGTGTCCGATAACCAAAAGGAAGTAAAATTCACCTGCAGGTCGGGGTGAAAGCGCCGGGAACACCAAAGAGGATGACCTTTTTACCGGCAGCGAGGGAGTGCACGGACACACTCTTTAGCTCATCTTTTTCGTCGAAGGAAGCTAGGGTGCCGTCAGGCAACGAGTCACCAACTGCAATCGGAGCCATTTCGAATGAAAGGCGGTATCACGATGTAATCGGAAGGCTTGAGAAATGCAATGAAGAGACAGAATAGGGGGTTTATTTATATAGGAGGACATCGAGCATGTGGGGCATTATTTTTTTTTTTTTTAATGTCCAAGGAAATTAACTGGATTTGATAAAAGGTTTTGCGTCCGCTGCTAGTTGTTAAAGTCAAAAGGATTTGCCTGGCTGGAATTTTAATGCTGTTACCGCTCCCAATGAAGGGAATTTATATGGGTATCATTTATCGGGTTGTCAGTGAAGTTACGAAAACGCCCTTGCGGCTTAGTTTGACTTGGTCAACTCGGCAGACATGGCTTTGCAGCTTCTCAGAATTCAGAATTTTCTAGAAGTTCTGGTTAGATGCTAACTAAAATGGCTGGCGCTAGTTTTGGACATGCAAGTGAGCGTTAGCCAAGTTGAAGACATATTGGATTATATTAATTAAGATTAGCAAACTATTTCAGTTTTATAATGTCACAAGTTGTTTCAGTAATGTTACACTGCTCAAAATGCACAGATCCAATAAGAAAAAGGCCACCATACATTCAATGCACCGTACCTTCGCCAATGTTAAATTTATAATTATAAACTAAATTTTAAAATATTTGTATAAAATTTAATATGTAGAAACTCTTTAATACTCTCTGATTGTTGGGATTGTCTTTCTTGTCTAATTGGTCTGCACCAGACGCCATTGAACAAGGTCTGATGCAGCCTGCACCGACAGATACGAGTCCAAAAGAGGATGGCAAAATGACGAATTGGGCTGGTGTCGCAAAGCTGCAATGGCTGCTAAACTGGCTGCAGGGATGAGGCTTTAGCTGAGGGATCATTGCTGTTAGCCATAGAGTAGTCGTGCCCCGTGACAGTGACACCAATATGGGAATGCTCTAGTGTGTACAAAATAATTACTTATGTTGTAACTGTCATTGACAAAGTAAAGCCTAAACGTAAAAACATAATAAGAATATAAAAAATTGTTATAATAATTTATTACAGATGGAAATCTAATTCCAGTTAAACATCTATACAAGTCTTAGATCAGCCATCACCGTCATGTATCTTCTAAAGAGGCATATTTCCAGACCAAGTAAATGCTTCTGAACCAGTCGTTACATTTGATGTAAGCCGCTATTTCGAATTCAACAGTTTGATCGAAGAAAACACGCAATTTGGTGCAGGAGTATGTTTTATTATCTTTGATCTGAAGTGCAGGACTTTTCAAATACAAATTCTCCGGTGTACATGCCAAACAAAATTATTAGTCGCCAAGAAATTAAGCCTGGCAGACGGGCTGTAATTAAGACATTACTTCCTTGCCTAAAGCTTAAGATTGCTCGTATTAATGTCTAATGTTACTCTCTTTCATGTAAATGATACGTTATAACGGGAATCCAAACGATCATTAGGGTCAAGTCTAGCTATAATACTAAGTTAAGCAACACAATTTAACCAAAAAAAAAAATTTTTCTGGTACGGAGATAAGCGTCCAGGTACCGTATCATCTCTTCACTATATGCTCTTCTGGATCATTCATCATCGCAAGCAATTTCCAAGACTAACATAAATCTCTTTCACATTAAGAAAACGTAAGCTTTAGGTGTTCACACTAGTTTTTTTGCTGAACTACATGCTGTTCTTCTTGCCATTGAATAAGCTTTTATTAAGCGCTGATTCTTTCTATGGATCGAGGGTGATTCAATTTCTGCGTCATCTTCTGTTAGGAATGAATCTTTCACTCCAGCTTGGCTCTCTGTGCGTTGTGGATCACTTATGTCCAGAGAATGTTGTCGATGAAAAACTTTCTTATATTTTCCGCAAGGGCAACAAGGTAGCTGCTAACCTTGCTAATATGTGGCTGGTATCTCTTCTTCTACCTGGTGGACCGATCCTCCAGCAAATTTAACAAGCATTCTGTGCGATGATTTTATGGGTTATCGATCTTTACAGATTTCACTGGTTGCTAGTTTTCTTTGGAGTTGTTGTTGGTGCTGCGGAGGCTGGGTTGCAGTTTTCAGATGATGATTCCGTTACTATTACTGCAGCAACTGGGTTGCAGGTACGCGTGCAGATTTCACCATTTTGTTGCTGCCGGTCCTGCTTTCTCGGTTGCCCTGCTGCAGTTCTCTTTCAGCTGCAGCAGCTGTGTTGATGCTTCTAGTTGCAGCTGCTGCTGCTACTGACGAGGCTGGGATGCAACTTTTCAGATGAATTTTTATTTTTTGGGTGCTGATCAGTTTTTTTTCGAACTGCCTTTTAGATGCAGTATTTGGTTCTAGTTGTTGTTGCCGCTGCTGCAGAGGCTGCGTTGCAATTTCTGCGATGATGTTTTTGTTGAGTGCTGATTTTACTGCAACAGCCGGGTTTCTGTCTTGTTTTCTGCTTATTGTTTCTGTTTGAAGGCCGGTTGCCGTTGTTGCAGATTGTCAAATCTCTCACGAATCGTTCCAACAAATTCTACAAAAATAATAAAAGGAAAGTAAATTCGTTTTGTGTGATAATTATTGTTGTCATGCAAAACACAATCGTCACGAAATGTCAGTTGCTCTTGTCTATATATTTTGAAGTCCACAAAGCCATTTTGCATTCACTACTTTGCTTTCTAGTTCTGGCACAAATTTCTTCTTCATCAATCGCGTTTTCATTCTCTGTGAAAATGGAAAGCAACCCATTGCTTCAACAAATTGCCAAAATGAAGCAAAGCTTCTTGGATGAGGTTTCTCCTTCTCTCTTCTCTTCATATACATACACATGAACGAATAACTACTTACGAGCTTTAAATTATTGCAGGAAATTATCGACGCAAAGTTCATTGAGATGGAAAGTTTAGCCTCGGATGGAGACCCTAACTTTGCCCAGGATACTATTAATTCATACTTTGAAAAAACAAACAATATACTACCCACTGCTGAAGAAGAAATGTAAGTTTCAAAAAAAAAAATAAATAAATAATACTGATTATTTATTTTTATTTTGTTTTAATTTGCAAGTTAATTAATTAGTTTTTGTTAATACAGTGCGAAGACTCCCGTTGACCAAACTATGCTGGTGACCTTCTTTCATAACCTAAAAGGATTATGTTCTAGGTAATAATTATATATATTTTTATTATTTATTTTAATTTTCAAGTTTTATGGGTAGTTTTGTAATTTCAATATCATTCAGCGTTGGTGCCAACAAGGTGAAAATTGAAGTTGAAGCGACGAGAGCCTGCTGTCACCAAGGGAATATGGAAGGGTGGATGATTTTATATTTAATATATTTAATATTTTATATTAATAGTTTTGTGTATTATTGGGGATAATCAATCAATTGAGTTCACAAATAAATACTAATTGACAGAGCAAAAGCTGCTTTCGAAAGGCTGAAAAGGGAGAATGAGACTCTGAAGGCTAAGCTTGACTCTTACTTTCAGGCATCGTATTATTGATTAATTGACTTCATTATTGCTTAATTATTTGATTAACAATAATAAATCACGTGTGTTTTATAATAATTAATCTATTTATTTGTTAAATTACCAGCTGGTGAAGCAAGCTAAAGAAGAGTCTGCTCAGATGGTTAAGGATGCAAAATGATGAAGAAGAAACCAAGTAATGAAGGAAGAAATTAATCCACCATTTTAATTCACTAATAATAATAAAAAAAATTTAAATCTCTATGCTTAGCTGTTTCTTATGTCTTAACTTAGCTTATGGGCTTTAATTATCATTGTTGTAGTTATTATTTTAATTTTGTTAAGTGATAAAATTAGATTTTAATTAAATAATAAGGTGGATTATTAAATAATAAATTCGAATTTTTATATTAAATAATTTATTTTTTAATTTTATTAACGCTATATATTAAAAAATAAAATTTCTAAATTTTTTGAAATTTTTATAATTTTAAATAATTTTTTAAAATACCGCTCACATCGAATTTAATGTTAAACCGAAAAATGAGTTAAAATTTTAGAAACTCAATCAATGTTGGGTATTCCTGAAATCACCTTGAGCATAATTACAATGCTACAATCTATACAAAGAATAATAGTCAATAAAAGAATGTTGTTGGAACTCTGCTTCCTGCTGTCCGAATTTTGACAGCATCCTGCAGTTTCAGCTCAGTCCCCATGCCTGCAAACCGGCAGAGAGGTCTCGGTTGTTAAATTGGAAGACAAAAACATAGCAATTCACTTGAAAAATACTGTAGTAAGAAAATTATTTGTCTCTCTTGGAAGGCTTGGGACAGTGGTTAAATTACCTGAATCCTGCCATCAGAAGTTCCAACCACCAAATATTCTTCATTCTCTTCGAGAGCCATGCATTGAACTTTGCCATTTGTACCAGTTTGAAGTGATTCGATTCTCATTCGCTTCTTCTGATCCCAAATTTCCACAGCTCCTCCCTTGCACCCCAAATAGACTAGTTCCGAGCTTATGGCCATAGCCCGCACTTCCAGTGTAGTTCGTAGTGATCCAACCATCTCGTAATTTGAAGTGCTCCAAATCTGTGCAAAGCAAAAATTAAACTTTGCTAGTTAAAAGTTGTACGACTTGAAATTATATATGAATGCATATGCTTGATGGGAATTCAAATTGAGGCCTCTGCTACACAATTGTACTTTGTAGCTGGAAACAGTTTTAAAAGAGAGTGTGAGTGACTACCTCCAATGGCTAATTTCTAACATTTCAAAGATTTTTATAGAATGGAAGAGAATTGCTGTGTTTAGAGAGATACCTTCACAACCGGGCCATCTAAGACACAGCTCGCTGAATATATCAGTCCATTGTGCACTTGCAGTTCATGAATTGGATTTGCCTTGCCGAGTAATTTTCTATGACCACTTTGAATGGTAGTGATTGTTCCTGTAGCTAAATCAATTTCCTGAAACCAAAAGTTTTTTTGTTCATCTAAATATCAGCAGGCAAAAGTTAGAATATAGGAGCTGGTATCACATTTGAGTAAAACCTCATGTCACACCTGAATACTACCATCTTGGCATCCACAGTATAATCTTCCGTGCACAAGAGTCAAACACTTGGGATATTTGCTGGAGTTCAACAATCTGGTTCTTCCATTCCAGGATTGAACCTGATGGGAAAATAAGCAGATCATTTTCAGAAACATTTTCATGCTGGTATTTTTGCACGTACCAATATAACTGAGTGGACCACCCAAAATGCTTAATGATGGTCATAAATGAAGAACAAGTTATGATCACACTCAACATAAGGCCTGATTACATAAACAATATACTACTAATTTTTGAGACAACAAACATGACAATAAAACTGAAGAAATGCCACCTTCTACAAACTTTGAAATTTAGATATGATGGTTAGCATTAAAAATACTGGCAACAGAAAGGGCGGAATAGTTTATATGATACCTTGATACCAGCTCCTTGCGGAATGAAGCACATCATGCTATTAGCAACAACTAGATTTTGAATTTGATCCTTTGTATCATGGACTTGTACACAGTGGATGGCTTCATTGGCAATGGCCCACACCTATTTTCAAGAGTAAAAAACTAATTTAGAACTTAAATAAATATCATATGTACAAATTAATCATTTGAACATACCCTTGCAGTTTTATCAAGTGAACCACTGTATAGAATTTCTCCTGATTGTAAAATTGCCAAGCTGGTTACTGCTTTAGTATGTTCTCGAATTTCTTGGATGAGATGAAGAATGCTACCCCTACCAGTCCAGACCTTCAGAAATTTGGAAACAAAAGCAAAAACTCAACTATCATAAATTTCAAACAAACATGAAAATATTTCTTACAATTTATCTCAACCATTTCAAGATAAAATGCTTCACTTGTGTTAAATTTATATTTAGACTTTTGCAGTTTAGCAAATGAACAGGGGTCACCTTTATAGTTCCATCTGAATGACCAGAAAATATCTTGTGTCTGAAGCAAACTACTGAAAGCACTTCCCCATTTTCACTTGAGTCTACTTGAATCAACTCTTTATGATTCCAGAAGTCCTGCCATTAAACAAGAATAAGCAATTGCATTGAGATGCTTTTATCTTTCAAGAGTAAAATATATAGAAGTGCACTGAACTTACAGCACTGGAGTCATGCCCTTCGGAAAGAACCTTCAAAATTTCAAATGCCAAGGGACATGATTTCCTGAACTCTCTAAGGCCTTTCATTATATCCTTCATATGGGGACTTAGATCCCGTAACCCCTCTGAAAATAACATCATAAAGATTCATCTCATTCAGCACTAATTCTGAAACGAAATGCAGGTACTATAGAGACCTCTTATATCCTCACAGAAACACTTGCCAAAAGGAAATATAATTCTCTAGTATGGAGGTAAAACTGTGAATAGGAGCATTTGAACTATAAATAGAAATTAATATAGCCCATCTTATTCTACAGTCATCTATAGCAAGTCCTCTTATAATTTCTCTACAAATCAAGAAAGTTAAATCTTTATTTTTTGAGGTTCATTTTTGGGGTTCTTTTTTGGTTGTAATATATCTCTCCCACTATTTGGTCTTATGCTTCAAATGCCATTGGCGAGAAAATGGCATGAAATTGATTCAGATGACATCCAAACCTGATCACTAAGGAATTGCAAATAAACATAATTATAGAACTCAAAATTTTCTAGAAATCTTTTCCACATGTCTAGACTCCAATAATAGAACAACAATTGTCATTAAGATTGCAACTTACCAGGGTCATGTATGAAGCTGTTTAGAGCAAGCAACGATAGGGCTCTATCATCAGTGTCCTTTGCAGACTTGAATATTGATATGAAGCGCTTGAGTAAGCAGACCCTTGCTGCTCCAAGTATCCCAGTGTCCGGGATAAATTTGAGCACGTAAATTAGCCATGTTGCTGACTCGAAGCATGCGGAATACAACTCAGTATATCTGCTCTTTAAGCCTTCTGCTAACACCTCAAACAGCAAACCAAACTCATGGCTTGCTAGTACAAATGCCATTTTTCTTTCCCAATCATCTGCAGCTTTCTCTTCTTCCTGGACAAGAGAATTAAAATTACTATTGCAAATGATGAAATAGCACAAAAATTCTATGGTATCATAAGCTAGTAGATAAAATGAGCAGAAAATATGAAATGGTAATTGTTAGTAATAATCTAGAAATTTTGTTCAACATTTTGAAAGTAACTCACAGAAGTATCTTCAATCTCTCCAGAAACATTGCTAAGCTGCTCTGTTCGTTTAATATTTTTGTAACTTTTTCCTAGTCCAGCACGCTTTAGAAGAATAGCCCGTGTAAGGGGCTTCCCAGAGGTGGTGAACCCCCCTTGCAGTGACATTATTGTCTCTGCAGCTGCTATTTGAGCAGCAGGAAAGTCAGAATTTCTGAGGCAAGAAATGAGAGTATCTATTGCCTCTTCACGGTATATGCTCATCTTTCTTGGTTCAGCCTACATACCAAGATACCCGCCATTAGCTATCATTACCCCTGATGAACTTAATCATCCAAGTACTTTGTCAGCGAGTAAGTAATATGATTGTTCTGTAAACTTTTGAAACAGAAAGACAGAGAGACAGAAAGATCCAAACCAGCAGATCAAGTTGGAGTAGAAGACCAGCGACAACAGGGCACTGGTCACAGTTAGCTGTCTGTAAATAAACGAGGAGGGTGTGCATTGTACTGTAAGTACCTTCATCCTTAATGACGTGGAGAATGCGTTCATTAAATATTCTCCTGGACAAAATCAAATATTTAAATCAACCAAGAGAAGCACAAGTACGAAATTTCATATAAAATTGGAAATTGGCAATGTATATTGACATCCATATATATACCTGTTTAATTTTACTAACTCAGAGAGAAAAAAGATAATCTCAAACCGTTCTCCATCCTTTGCAGTCATGAAGCTTTCCAAAACAGGAGCCAACTCAGCTTTATCAGCAATGGTGTTTCTGCACTTGCCATCCTCCTGCATGCATCTTAATAAGATCCCAACTGCTGCAAGCCTCTCCTCTACCCATTCAGCTCCCAGGCTAATAGTAATACTTTCAAACACCATCGATGAAACAATTGTGTTAGCAACTGAAGACACAATGCTCTCTTCACTGTTCCGAATAATCTGTCCCAACAAAAGCACTGAAGCTGATTTTGGCTTCAAACACATCTTAGGAAAATCTTCCTCTTCCCTCTTAATAACTGTCAAGAGGGATTCCATCATATCCATCTCTATTAAGGTCATGACGGAAGGTCTTAATAAATACAGCAACACAACTGCCTCTAGCAGACCCTTCTTGAAAAGAGCCACAATACAGTAAACATCGGATTCAACTCTTGTAAGTGTCTGTATAACAAATTTGTCTCTTGACCCCAGCTCAGATAAGAGAAAAACTGTTGCTTCCAGTACTTGAGAATCAACAGAATTGAAAAGAATCTCCACAAAGCTATTGATAACCGGAGGTTTGGAGAGCATTACTTGAATGTCCATTTCCATGTTAGCTTCCTGCCAGAACCGCTCAATTTGGAGTACAGCCATTTCAGAGTCTTTTAGAATTTCTGACATACAAAGATCATTAATCGCATGCCTTAGCTCCGTAATTGTCCCATCAATGGTGGCTTGACTTATGACGCTGTTAGGAGAAGTTGAGGGCACAGTTGACTTGGTCATTGGTTCAGACTCTAACTGTGGATTCTCAGATTGACATGACACTGAACCAGGGTACTGTTCTTGCCAACTTCCAATGAGCCTTTTAAGTACATAGTTTGTCTTTGGTAGCAGTTTACTATGCAGCTTCTGGCGCGTAATTGGGCATGTTGAATTTCCCCTTTCAATCCATTCCTGAATAGCTCTACGTTCATATGTCTGCCCTGTCTCGAGAGTTACAGGATCATCAAATATATGCTTAGTTATGGGACAAACAAAATCCTTAGGAGGTGTATGTTTTCCGCCGGCAGGTAGGTTACATGCATCTGTTATTAGATGATCCGGAGAACTAATGGCAGAAGAATCCAAATATCAGAACATACAGTTGAGGAGGTGAAGACAACGAGTGGTTTTCAATAACATACCGACTGGATTCTGCAAAAATAGGCTGCTTTTGTTTCTGAATTTGGCTCTGTCTAGGCCCGAACATTTCCATTTTTGTGCTATTTTGCTACATGACAAAGAAACATCATTTTAAACAAAGATAACTGCCTAGGTAAATCAGTCCAGAAATAAGATTATTTCCTTGTGACTATCGATTACCTCAGTTTCTTCGGCTACAGATTCGGAGGAAGAAAAATTAGCCGAATTCTCACCCAATGAAGATTCAGTATCGGAATCAGAATTTAAACCAGTCAATGTTGTCAATTCCGCAGCATTCTGGTTTCTGGGGTTGCCAAGAGAAACTCTTTGGGGATAAAATGAAGACTTGGATTTGCTGCTCCCGCTGAAGAACTCAACTGACTTTTCTCTACCAGCCCATGTCGGCTGCAAGATGTCGGAAATTGGAATTGTCAAACTAAAATTCATAGACACAATAATTTGGACTCTCAAAGTCGCATCTCCATTTCCACGAAACCGAATACAATAATGACCCAATTATTAAAATAATAACAGTACCTGCACCTCTCCACGAGGCGCAAAAATTTATAAGAACGAAGACTCTTGGTATTATAGGACAAAACTTTGAACCATTATTTTCAAAGCGAAGCTTGAATTATTCAAAGAATGCATCTTTAATATATTTGAGCTGTAACAACATTTTCAAATTTGAAACTTTCTTGCATCAGATCATTAGTATGTCTTCTATTGCAACTAAGAGGATCCATATCGAGCTACTTCATACATTTGTTTATTGTAATAATTCGTTGCCAATATTTTTGGAACTAAATCCAAGGTAACCCACGTGTCGTGTCAAAAAAGTTTAAAATCCGTGCTAGACAGCAGACCAACCCAACCTAAATCATTTTGTTTGAAGAAGGGTTCAAGCATCTCTCTCTCTCTCTCTCTCTCTCTCTCTCTCGCTCTCTCTATCTGTATATATATATTCTCGACAGGTTAGGATTATTTTTTTTAATTTAATAAAATAATAATTTAAATTATTTATTATAAATTTTATTGGTGTTGATCTTTTATAAAAAAACAAAAATAAAAAAATAAACAGAATATCCCAATCCATATATTATACCCATCCGATCGATCGAGGGAAAAGGGAGGAAAGCAGGCACATATAACAAAAGAAACCAAGGCAATGAAAGGTCGTTAGAAAGAAGCAATTGGTAAAAAAAATAAAATAAAAATTAAGTAAATAAATGAAGTATTACATTATACCGTCCGTTTTGGCATCCGAGTTCCTCCGATTTGATCCTTTCATCTTCGATATTCTGTTCCAATTTATCACCACCTCCCTCCATTTTTCTCAAGACGACTGACGGTGGAGTAATATCCGATCTGTTTTCATCACTATTTTCCAGTACCTCCTGAAAGTATTTAGCAAAAACCCTGCAATTCTCGTCAAGAACATGTTCATAAATTTTCTCCAACACTATCAGCTCTGAAGCTTGATTCCCGCTCATTTTTGACAACAATTTCGTGCAAGGAACAACCACTGATACATCACATTCTGAGTACTCATCGCTTTCATAACCCGACTGCATTGATAGAGACGATAAAATGCTTGATCTTTGTTCATTGTACCACTCGAGAACAGGAAGAAGATGGACAAGAAACAGCTCCTCGAAAAGTAGAGGCGCTATCTCTGATCGAGCAAGTGAAGGGTCTAGTGAAAATATGTTGAGGAGACTGAGGGATGCATTTATGGGTTGCTTACAGAGATGGTAAATGAGGGAAAAGAGAAAGGAGGAGAAGGAATTTTGAGGATAGGAGAGAAGGAGCTTTTTGGTGAGGCGGAGAGACGATAATTGGATTGAAGGATTTGTGGTGGTGGCGGAGATGGCGTTTTCAAGAGTTTCTGCGGCCAAGTTTAGGGGTTTTAGGTGGGTTTGGATGGAGGGTTGGATTTTGCTGCGAAGAGTGGAGAAAATGCCGCTGCGGAGGTCATGGTGGGCTAGAATTTCGGAAATGAAAGTGGCGGTTTGATGGAGAATTTCAGACGCCGTAGTGGTGGCCATGGTGGTGGTGGTAGAAAGTTTTCGAGTGTTGGCTGAGCAGCTAGCAAACGGGGAATTGGTGAGTTAATGGGGTGATTGATACTAACAGAAATACCTGTTTCTTCTGCTGGGGCCAAAACAATGGGACGGCCCTTCTCAAAATAACTAGATTGACCTCCACTCCATGTTTTAGACCGTTCTGCTTTTAGAAAGCAGTAATTTGAAGAATTGATGAAAGAAGATTTCAATTACAGTAGTTCGATTGATATACAACTCTGTTTAAATTTTAAGGCGCCAGTGAATCCAGAAAGAGCAAGACGACTGGGCTCAGTTGCCGCCCTGGCCGGCTTCCAGTTGTCGTCCAGTTACGACACGTGGAATTGTCGATGGGCCACATCTTAATTTACTCGTTCTCCCAAGTCGAATACGTTAAAACCCCTCAAAACCAAACAAAATTGGTACGCGTGGATTGAATTAATTAATTAATTGAATTGATTTAGATTTAAGCATGCATGCATGCATGCATACATACATATGTGTGTGTGCGCGCACGCGCGTGGAGGGATTCCTTACTATACATTGTTATAATATACATTCAAAATTTTTAAGACATTAACTAATTTTTTTTTTAAGTTTCTTAAATATTTTTATTATATATTTTAAATTTTTTATTAAGTATTTTAAAATTTTTATTTTAAATTTTAAGTTACTTTTATAAATTATTTTAACTTTACATTATTTATTTTAAATTATTTATTATATATTTCAAATTTTTAGTTAGAAGTATATATTACAATGAATTTATATTGGCTATTTCGAGATACTCGAGAGTTTAAAATTTTATTTTCTTAATTACAATTAATAATTAATAAAATTATTAATTTAAAATATGAATAAATGGTTATCAAATAAGTGTTGTGTTCTTTCTTTATTATTTGAAATTTCATAAATTATACGAGAGAGTCAATTTAAGATTGTTGTAAAATTTAAAATAATTTATTTTTATTATATTAAAAAAATAATCAAATTTAATTTATAAAGAGAGTGATTAAGTAGTTAGTAAATTTGATTTGAAAAAAAGTGTTGGTTAAGTATAATTGCACTATAGAATTTGAAGACTAATGGTCATGAGAGCATGAAAACACATTTAAAAGAAGAGTATTAATACATAAATAGATTCAACTTATTTTACGAGCATACGATAAATGTATAATAAATTAAAAAAATTTGTAAATAGTTTTTAAAAATTTTTAAGATATAAATAATATTTTATAATTTTAAAATTTATTATTTTAAACGTGATAAATATCATTTGTTCGGAAAGAAAAAGACGGGAATAATTAAACAAGAAAAAAAAAAGGCTATCATAATTGCTTTCAATTATTAAAGGGAACAAATAGCATCAAAATGTCCCCATAAATATGAAGTTTATTTGCAACCATCAATTATTAATAGAATTTATGCAGAAAATGCAGGATGGTGATTATGAAGACAATAAGGCAATGAATCTAAGCAGAGCAGCGACTGCATTCTGAGCAGCCAAAGAGGCAAAAATGGCAGCTTCATTGGAAACAGCGGAGCCTCCACCGGCTAAATCAGATAGGGACCTGAAAGTAATAAACGGGACATTTTGTTGGTGACAAACGAGAGCAACCGCTGCACTTTCCATGTCAACTGCAGTTGCATTGAATTTGGAGTTCAAGAATTCTCGATAAGCTTTGTTGTCGAGGAAGACGTTAGCAGCGATCCCCCTTTGAACCCTCACCACCATGGGTGTTCTTGGTAAACAAGTTGTGTTGACACATCCCTCCAGCGTCAAATTCTGCATGGAAAAAAATTAAAAATTCGTATCTTTTGAACCTAACATGAACTCCAAGGGAGGAGAATAATAAATTCCCGGTACAATATTAATTACTACCTCAATTTCTTTTGCAAGTTGGAAATAATGTTTGTCAACAGGAACCCAGAAAGCATGCTGCCGAACTTCTGGAGTTCCATTAACTGGAAAAATCTCTTCTGGCTGATACCAAACATGGTTCAGAAGGTTATCTGAGGAGGAGTTACTCTTTGTTGTGCCATTGTTGAAATCAGAAAACTTTAGAAAACCTATTTTTCTGGTGTAGTCTCCATTGGATTCTAATGCTAGCTCATCATCAGGCCCATCTCCGTACCTCTGTTTATAATAAAGTTTCAAATGGAAGAGCACTAAGACTAATAAGAGAATACTTTACTACGAGGAAAGGAAATAATACTCTTGCCAGGTGAGAGATCATGTATCCTTTTGAGTACCTGCCAATTCCAAAGGCCAGTATGAGCCCAAAATTTAGGAATTGTTACATCTCCAATTTGAAGTTGAGGATTTGCATTTCCAGCTACTCCATAGTGCAACACCCCCTTCACCTTGAATAGACTTAGCAACAACTGTGTGGTTATGCCTGCATTTAGCTATTCCATTCCAACGACGATACATCATTAACTATAATTCAAAAGACGAAGAAGGAAAGGAATGATATTAAGGAATTAAGAATTATCCATGTACGTGTGTGTGTATTTGTGTCTGCATACCATGCTCAGTCCTGTCATGACAATAATAACCGATTCATTTCCTATTCGTCCGAACCGAAACCTTCTTCCTGTGAAACAAAAGAATCTTGTAGAAATGATATAGTGCCCGGAGAATACGTTAGCATACGAGCTTAGAAAGCAAGGAACTAAAATATGTGTGATCGAAATTTAAGATCATTGAATTACACAATAGGAGTAGCTCCAAATTAACTACCTAATTTTCACTAACACACTGTTTCATTACCTGAAAAATCTAGGTAGGGCAACTGATGACGAGCCTGAAAGCTTGGAGACAATAAAAGAGGATTCATCTCAAAGGTGTTTGGTACGATAATTCCCAGGAATGGGTCCTCCTGGTTTATTTCATTGATCTTTTTCATCGTGTCTCGTGAGACAGCACCATAGGCTGTATTTGCTATGCTGAACTCCACCAAGAAAACAAGAAGGCAAGATAACAACGCAACCCTTGAATAAAATTGGCCTGCCATTTCCATCTTTTTGTCCGTCTAGCTGAACACTGGAAAGCAATTTCTTACCTTAATTATGAAAGCATCAGCTGAACATTTAATTATAGACGTAGACGTAGAGAGAATAAAAGCTAACTATTTTTGTGGGTCTAGCCAGCCGAACACTAGAAAGCAATTTACAACCTCAATTATTGAAAGCTTCACGTGAGCCTTTAATTATAGACGTTAACGTCGATAGAATGACAGATAACCTAACAGAGAAATGTATGGTAGTAGGTGTTGGAGACGTGGAATATGAGTCATAGATCAAGACAATGAGTCACCATCTACATCAGTCCTTGCTTTTGGGAATTGCAGGGCACTGGAAAATGAATTAAACGTGACAGATTGCAAGATAACGAGCAACGGAATAAAGGAAAGAAAGGACAAGTTTGTTGCAGTTATTCTCAAATCCCATGAACATTATTTGATCAAGGGTACAGGTGTATAATTTTACATTTTTGTAGCGTAGCTAGATAGCTTGCAGAACAATTTATTTTCGAGTATATATTGTTCCACTGGTGTGGTAGCTTGTATAACTCTTCAGCATTCAGCAAAAATTATATTCTTCTCCTCCGTATTCGTAATCTTAAAGCTCTTAATTTGGTATCAGAGTTAAGACGACATGAGTGACAACAACCGAAGCTCCACCTCTCAACCAAATACAAAGCAAACTACCACCACTGCAAACACAACATTCACCTTCAATGCACCAATTAAACTTACAAATACGAACTCTTGCTTTGGAAATCACAAGTTTTGCCAAGCATTCGAGCCAATGCTTTGCTAAACTTCATTGAAGAAAACCAGAACATACCAAAAAGGTTGAATATGACTGTGGATGAAAGCCAAAACATAACAACATCCAATAACCCAGAATTTCAAACTTGGATGAAACAAGATCAAATTTTGATGAGTTGGATGGTGTCCTCCATGACTGAAAGCATATTAGCTTCAACAGTACAGTGCAATACATCAAGGGTGGTATGGGTGACTTTGGAAAAACTGTTCTCAGCACAGACCACTGCTAGATCTATGTAGCTCAGGTCACAGATTCAAAGCACAAGAAAAGAATGAATTAGCATGGATGAATACTACCATAAGATGAGACCTTAGTGGATAATCTAAGGGCCGCAAGCAACATTGTCTCAGATGATGAATTCATAATGTTTCTCACGGAAGGCTTAGAATCAGAATATGATTCAGTTGTTGTAAACATATCTTCAAGAGCTAAAAAACAGCCACTGCAAGATGTTCACACCGTGCTTCTAAGCTTTCAAAATAGAATTGAAAGAAACCAGTCACTGAACAATTTGAATCAACAACCAGCCTTCTTAGCAAACTTTGATCAAACTGATGGCTTTCAAAGAAGAAATTGGAATGGCAATGATAGAAAAAACAATCATTTTCAGCAGTTGAATCACTTCAACAATCCAGGAGGGAGCTTCAATTAAAGCAACCAAGGGTTTCAAGGCAAGAGAAGAAGAAAGACAGGGAACAAAGGAAACAAACCAATTTGCCAAATTTGTAACAAAATTGGACATGTGGCGGCAGCTTGCTAGCATATATTTAATAGAGACTTCTCCCCACAGACCTCTACAAGATCATATCAAAAAAGTGCCTTCATAATAGCACTGGAGAATCCTTTAGACCCCTCATGGTACCTGGATAGCAGAGCATCGAAACATATCATTAACAATTTCAAAATTTGAACTTGGCAATTGAGTACACTGGACGGGAATAACTTGCAGTAGGTAATGGTGCTAAATTAAAAATCTCAAATGTAGAGGAACTCACATTGCATACAACTACGCATTTGCATCTTAAACATTTACTTTTTATACCTGAGATAACAAAGAACCTAATTAGCATTTCCAAACTAACATAAGATAATGATGTGGTTGTTGTGTTTGTTGGAAAGTAGTTTGTAATCTTCAAAATGAGAGCAGAATTTAATGCAGAAGCTTTGATAGAAACAGAGTCTTCTTCAACAAGTTGTCTTCTTCAACAAGTTGTATTAAGTATGTTTCTTAGGAATCTAAAAATGTCTCTTTCGTTATCTAATATAATAAATGCTTATTGTGTTTAAATATGAAGTAGAGTGCAGTTGCAAAATAGAGAGAATGAGAAAAAAAATGTAATTCATGTTTTTAGCTTAATGAAAAATTGAAGAAAGTTTTTCCAGCAGTAATATTTCCCACTAACCTTCTGCTTGCATCCAACAAGTTTTGGTACAAGAGTTATTCTTAAAACTTTCAAAATAATGACATCAAATCCCCACCTTACCTGAATTTCATACTCTCCAAGTCAAGTTCCAATTTTTGAAGGAAAGCATTATGAGTACTGGAGTAGTCAAATGGAAACATTTTTCATCTCTCAAGATATATGGGAAGTCGTTGAAGTCGAATATGCTGAACTACTAGAATCAGGAATTTATTCAGATTGGACTCAAGCTCAACAAAAGCAATACAAGCAAGATAAAAAGAAAGATGCCACTGCACTTCGTTTCATTCAGCAATGAGATAGGAAGACAATATTTTCTAGAATTTTTGGTGTCAAAAAAGACAAAAATGCTTGAAAATTTTTGAAGCAAGAATTTGAAGGTTCTGGAAAGGTTGTCATCATCAAGTTGCAAACTTTATGGAAAGAGTTTGATAATTTAGCAATGAAAGAAAATGAAAGCGTTTGTGATTTTTGTTCTACAGTCACTGAGATTATAAACGAGATAAGAGGTTGCGGTGATACTATTAAAGACAAGAAGGTTAATGAAAAAGTGTTGAGAAGTCTTCCTTCAAAGTTTGATCACGTAGCTGCTGCCATTGAATAATCAAAGGATGTGTCTAAAATGAGTTTTTTCAGATTTATCAGGATCTCTTCAATCACATGAGCAAAGAATCAATCGTTCTTCAAATCAGCCCGTGAAGAATGCTTTTCAGTCGAAGACAAATGTTGTAGATCAAAATATCAAAATAGGAGTGGCAAGAATGAGTAGAACAATGGAGGCTTCTCCTATAAAAAATGGGAACGTGGTAAAGGGTAAAATGATAACCGCAACAAATGGAGAGGTAATAGAGGAAATTCTTTTTATGCAAACTGTCAATGCATTATTTGTAAAAGAAATAATCATGAATCAAAAGATTGTCGATTTAGATGCAAAAAGTGCAGAATTCCTAATCATTCACAAAGGAATTGCTGATATCAAAATAAAAAGATAAAAATGAGGTGAATTTTATAAAAGAAGGTGATGTAGATTATCTATTTTATTCTCAGAAAACTACTGAATGTGATTCAAAAAGTTTGTGGCATTTGGATAGTGACTGTAGTAACCACATGATAGGAAAAGTTGCAGAATGCTGAAGGAAAAGGAACCATTGCTATCCATACCAAAAGAGATAACAAGAAGCTCATCTCTGATGTTCTATATGTTCTTAATTTAACTCAAAACCTCTTAAGTGTGGGTCAGTTTATTCAAAAAGGTTTCTCAGTTTATTTTGATGATGAAAAATGCAAAATTTTTGATGAAAAGAACAATATTATGTTGGCTGTTGTCGAGACGTCAAAAAATAAAATTTTCCCTCTTGTCATGCCATTAGATGAGAATTTTGCTATGAAAATTGAAAATTCAAATTCTTCTCAATTATGGCATTTGAGATATGGTCTTTTAAGCTACAAGGGTTGCAGCTTCTCAAACAAAATAATATGGTGGTTGGGTTACTAGTGGTTGGAAGAAATGAAAAAATATGTGAAGGATGTATATATGAAAAGTTGCATCGACTCCTATTTCTGAAAACTATTTGGAGAGCGAGCTAGTACATGTTGATATTTGTGTCCTACAAGGACTTCTTCAATCAGCAACAGAAGATATTTCATTCTTTTTGTTAATGACTTTACAAGAATGATATGGATTTACTTTATGGGTGAAAAATCAGAAGCTTTTGTAATTTTTCTTCAGTTTAAAACACTTACAGAAAAACAAAGTGGATGCAAAATGAAGACTTTCAGAATAGATCGTGGTGGTGAATTCATCTACACTCCGTTTATGAATTATTGCAAGGAAAATGGAATCCAAAGGTAGCTCACGATCAATAAAAGTCCACCACAGAACAGAGTTGCAGAACGGAAGAATCGCACCATTAGGGAGATGGCGAGAAGCATGTTGAATAGAAAGGGAATTCCCAATAACTTATGGGCAAAAGCTTGTCATACAGCTGTCTATGTTCTGAATCATTCTCCCGCTAAGGCGGTTAGAGATAAGACACCATTTGAAGCTTGGAACAAGCGCAAACCAATGGTTGATCATCTCAGGATATTTGGTAGCATTGAATATGCATTGGTTCCATATTCAAAAAAAGAAAAGCTTGTTGAAAAAGGTGAGAAGTATGCGTCTATTAGCTCTAGTGATGAATCCAAAGATTATCGACTTTTAAATCCATCATCAAATCAGCTTGTTGTCTCTCGAGATGTACTATTTGATGAAACATCAACTTGGCAGTGGGAAAATGAACATCCTCTTGCATCTAAAGTTTTTGATGCTACAAGACCTTTATCATCTTCACCAAATTTTGCAGAGGTAAATGATTTTTTGCAGAATTCTTCTCCAGATTCTTTAATTTCAACAGCTGGATTTTCACCACACAATTTTTCGGATGAAAACGGTCCACCAAAGAAGATGAGATCGTTGAGAGAAGTACATGAGGCTGATGATGCAGCTTTATTTTCTTGTGAGCCTTAAACTTACCAGGAGGCTTCAAAAAATAAAGTTTGGATTGATGCAATAAATGAAGAAATGGCTGCTATTGTCAAAATCAAAACATGAGCTTGCGGACTTGCCCAAAGGAAATAAGATGATTGGCTTAAAATGGATCTTTAAGATCAATTATAAGGAAGATGGTTTAATTAAAAAATATAAGGCAAAGTTGGTCGCCAAGGAGTACACTCAACAACCCAGAATTGACTTCACAGAAACCTTTGCACCAATTATTCTTATGGAGACAATAAGAACTGTTCTTGCTTTATCAGCCCAGTTGGAACTAAATATATTTCAACTTGGAAGTGAAATTGACTTTTTTGAATGATGATATTAAAGAAGTGTATGTTGCATAGCCTCAAGGTTATGTTGTGAAAGGTGAGAAGATAAACTTTATCGACTTTAGAAAGCACTTTATGGTTTGAAGCAAACACCACGAGCATGGAACAGCAGGATTGATGGATACTTCATCAAAAATGAATTCAATAAAAGCTTAAGTGAACCTTCTCTTTATGTAAAAAATGAAGGTACTGATTTTCTTATATGTTGATGATTTAATTTACTATAGTACAAACTTAAAGCTGGTGGAAGAATTCAAAGGAATGATGCTGAAAGAATTTAAGATGACAGACTTGGGTTTAATGAAGTATTTTCTTGGCATTCAAGTGAGACAAATGAAAAAGCAAAATTTTCTTGTCTCAAGAAAAATACATAGAAGACTTACTGAAGAAATTTCATATGGAGATAAATGTAAGTCAGTTCCTACACTTGTGATTTTTAATGAAAAGCTTCAGCAAGCTAGTGGAGAAGAGGTGGTGGATGGGAAAATTTACAGAAGCTTAGTTGGTTCCTTGATTTAGCTCACCAAACCTAGACCTGACATTACATATTTTGTAAGCATGTTTTACAGATTTATGAATGATCCCAGAAAGATTCATTATGTTGCAGCAAAGAGGACGTTAAGGTATTTTCAGGGCACTAAGAAATTGGGCATTGAGTATGGAAAAGAAGAAAATTGCAAGCTTATCAGTTTCACAGATAGTGATTGGGCAGGTTCAGTTGATGATCGAAAAAGTACATCAGAATATTTGTTTTATCTTGGTTCAAATATACTTTTATGGAGTTCTAAGAAGCAAATATCAGTAGCCTTATCATCTGCAAAGGCAGAGTGCATTGCAGCATTTGGTTTAGCTTGTGAAACTCTTTGGCTAAGAACAATTCTCAAAGATTTTGCAGTTTAAGAATCAACAACAATTTATTGTGATAACATGTTAACCATTGCAATGACAAAAAATCCAATTTTTCATGCTATATCAAAGCGCATTGAGCTTCGTTGTCATTTTATTTATAATTTGATAATTAAAGGAGAAATTAGCATGGAGTTTATTAGGACCCATGAACAACCTGCAGATGCTCTAACCAACGCAGTCACAATTGAGAAGTTTGAAAGATTTAAAAACCAGTTGAAGATTACAAATTAAGAGGGGGTGTTAGAACGTAATTTGCAATCTTCAAAATGAGAACAGAAATTAATGCAGAAGCTTTGATAGAAGCAGAGTCTTCTTCAACAAGTTATAATAAGTATGTCTCTTAGGAATCTAAAAATGTCTCCTTGGTTATCTAATATAATAAATGTTTATTATGTTTACACATGAAGTAGATACAGTTGCAAAATACAGAGAGTGAGAAAAAAATGTAATTTACGTTCCAAGCTTAATAAACTGAAGAAATTTTTCCAGCAGTAATATTTCCTACTGACCGTCTGCTTGCATCCAACAGTATTTTGTGAAAACATTTGCATGATAACGGACAAAGAGCCGGGGACACTTATACTGCAAGGAGTGGGTGACAATGGCCTTTACAAGCTACTGCCTACTTCACCCTTTATAGAGTCTTCCTCAGATAAATCATTAGGATCGAGTCATGGAGTCTCCAAAATTAGAAAACCAAAGTCTATGTTGTCTGTCATGTTTAGTATCTTGAATTCAAGTGATGGGAACTTGGGAGCTGAAAACAATCCAAACGTATGGCATATAAGACTAAGCCACCTCAATGTAACAACTCTTAAGAACACCTTATCAACTTGCAATTCATAAAAATTTAATGAAAAACTTTCTTTGGAATTCTGCGAAGCTTGTCAACTTGGCAAAGCACACAAAATAAACTTCAAAGGCACAGAAACAAAAACCAGCATGCCCTTAGAATTGATTCATTCAGACCTCTGGAGGCTTGGACCATTGATTTCTAATCAAGGCTATAGATAGTACATAACTTTCATTGATGACTTCTGAAGTTTTACTTGGTTACATCCCTCGACTAGGAAATCAGATACCTTCACCACTTTCATAAGTTTCAAAACACAAGTTAAAGAAATAATTTGACAAGAATATCAAAATGTTTCAATGCGACATGGGGGGAGAATACAAACCATTTGAAAATTATTTCAAACAAGAGGGAATTCAACTGAGGTGTCATGCCTTTACAAATCTAAAAGGAAACACAAATACTTAATAGAAATGGGGTTAACCTTACTTGCACAAGCTGAAATGCTCTTGAAATACTGGTTAGAATCCTTTAGCACAGCTGTCCAGCTGATCAATAGAATAACCTGTGAAACCTTAGACAACAAAACACCCTTTGAAAAATTATATCGTAAAATGCTTGACCTCTCAATGATCAAAACCTTTGGGTGTGAGTGTTATCCGTTTCTAAGGCTTTACAATGGTAACAAATTTGATTTTCACATGTCAAAATATGTTATAATTGGCATAAGTCCATACCATAAAGGTTATTTGTATCTTCACCACATAGAAAACATGTACATAGCAAGACATCTGAGATTCAATGAAGCATCTTTTCCCTTAAAAAATGATCTCAAATTCACAAGCACAGAACCTAAGATGACCAAAGAAAACACCTCAGTTGTCAAGCAATTTTTCTCAATTCCCAGTAGCTATTCTCCTCCAAATCAAAGTTTGGCAACTTGTAAAAATCCATTGTTACTAATTTCTCCTGCAGCAACAGGTTCATGCTCAAGTCCTAATGACAATGTTGATGAAACACAACACACATAGGTAAACCAAATATCAGACTCACCTCAGCTGCAACCCTTAAACACTACCACAGAGCCTCACATTCAAACTGATAATTCCACATAAAAAGGCCAGCCTACCGATACACATCCAATGATTACCAGGAGTAAATTCGAAATTTGCAAACCTAAAACATACATATCCACCCAAGACACCACTCCACAAACCATAAAGGAAGCACCGAGAGATCCAAAATGGAAACAAGCAATGTTGAATGAATACGATGCATTAATTAGAAATAAAACATGGGCACTTGTTCCCTACACGCTAGATTTTAAACTTGTGGGTAATAGATGGGTTTACAAAGTGAAGAAAAGACAAGATGGAAGCATTTTGAAGCACAAAGCAAGACTTGTTGCCAAAGGATTCCATCAAAAACCAGAAGTTAACTTTTATTGGACATATAGTCCAGTGGTTAAAGTGTCAACGATCAGAATTATCCTATGTCTATCAGTTATGCATAATTGGAAATTAAGACAAGTAAATGTTAATAATGCAATCTTGAATTGGGAGCTTAATAAAACTATTTACATGACACAACTTGAAGGTCTAGAAGATCCAAGGAAGCCAAATTATGTCTGAAAGTTGAAGAAAGCCTTGTATGGCTTAAAACAAGTTCCAGGAGCCTCGTTTGAGAAATTGCAGAGTGCATTGCAAGATTGGGGGTTCAATGGCTCGAAATCAGACACTTCTTTATCCTTCAAAAGAGCAAAACACAATCTATTCATCATCCTCAATACGTTGATGATATAGTATTAATTGGAAGCAATAAAGAGCTGATTGAAGAAATGCTTAAAAAACTGAACAGAATATTTGCATTAAATGAGATGGAAATTTTGTGTTTCTTCCTAGGATTGAAGTAACTAGATCATATCACAATCTGTTTATTTCTCAGACAAAATACATACATGACTTACTCAGAAAAGTGAGCTTTGATTCTTGTAAAGAAGTTGACTCTTCTATTTGCACAGGAACAAAATTGTCTAAAAATGAAGGACAACTCTCATCTGATCAAAATCTATATAGAAGCATTGTGGGATGTCTCCAATATACCACTCTCACTCGACCAGACATCGCCTTTACTGTAAACAAGCTAATCCAATTCGTAGCGAATCATTTATGCACTCACTGGATGACCTGTAAAATGGTAATGAGATATCAAAAGGGAACTCTTAGTTATGGACTTGAATTCATCTAAGGTTCAAGCCAAGACCTGGTAGGCTTCTGTGATGCAAATTGGGAATGCAGTCCCGATGATAGAAGATCGATCAGTGGATATAGTGTTTACTTTTAAGAGAATTTAGTATCTTGGAGCTTGAAGAAGCAGAATGTAGTAGCCAGACGAGTGCAGAATCTGAGTACGGGGTTCTAGCTCATATCTGCGCAAAGATGACATCGATAACAACAGTTCTAGATGGGCTAAAGTTCGAAATTGACAAGAAACCAGTAATTTTGACAGACAGCATAAGTGCTGCCGCAATTGCCACAATCTAGTCTATCACGCAAGAATTAAACACATCAAAATCGACCAGCAATTTGTAAGGGATAAAGTGATAGTAGGTGAGCTTGAAATCAGATATGTGCCAACTGAGGATCATATTACAGATTGTCTGACTAAATCGCTGACATTCAACAAATTTGCATATTTTCGAAACAAGTTCAAAGTTCTTCCCATAGCCTTAAGCTTGAGAGAAGGTGTTGGAGACAATGTGAAATATGAGCCAGCAGATCAAGATAATGAGTCAACTAGCACCTGCATCAGTCCTTGCATTTGGGAAATGCAGAGCACCGGACAATGAATTAAATGTGACAGATTGCAAAAAGACGAGCAACAAGAGCAAAGGAAAGAAAGGACAAGTTTGTTGCAATTATTCTCAAATCCTGGACATTATTTGATAAAGGGCATATGTGTATAACTGTACATTTTTGTAGAGTAGCTAGATATCTAGTAGAACAAATTATTTTCGAGTATATGTTGTAAATTCTCCATTAGAGAGGTAGCTTGTATAACTCCTCATTACTCAGTACAAGAATACGTTCTTCTTCTCCTCCATTTTCGTAATCTTAAAGCTCTTAACTGTAAGAATGTTGACCAAGTCTATGTGAAGAATTTCTTAAATTGAGAGAAGTATTTATAGAGAAAAATTAAACATTAAAATCACATTACGTAATTGTGAGATTACTTAGAAGTATTTTGACAGACCTTGTGTGGCTTATTTGTCAAAAATAGGTTAATAAAACCGCCAAAAAGTCTGCTCTATATACGGTGATGTACTGACAACATGATGTTTATACGTCATTGTTAGCTGTTTGGAATCATGGAGAATTTATATATGGTGTTTGTTAGGTATAAGATTCCGCAGCGCAGCCACTGTCCCTGCTGCTGCTTCGTGCGGAACTCGGAGTTTGGGAAGCTATTCGTGATAAGATTTGCTATAAAAGGAAAAGATCTGCTGCAGAGGGAAAGATCATAAACAAACGAAAACTGCAGGACCTCCCCATATAGCGAGTAATTGTTCAAACAACCCAGCAACAGCAAGGTGTCCAACGGTTAGAAAATCTGTATGCATAGCAAGTTCCAAAAAATCACGACAGTTATGTTTACTTGCCATGCTTTGCATTTCTATATTCCCTTTTTCTATAAATTTGTACACGATGCTCGTACAGAATAAAATAAGAAATCATCATTCTTGCAATCCCTCTCTAGAACTTCTTTAATTCCGAATAATATTAACTTCCTAGGTTTTCACAAACTTAGCAATTATTACCTGAAAAATCAAAGTAGGGAGAAACTGATGATGTGCCTGAAAGCTTAGAGACTGTAAAAGAGAATTCATCGCAAAGGTATTTGGCACGATAATTCCCAAGTATGGCAACTAATCTCTGTCATCATGTGTAGTGAGACAGCACCGTAGGCTGTATTTGGTAATGCTAAACTCCACCAATAAAACAAGAAGACAATCAAATAATACAGCCCTTGAATAACATTGGCTTTCCATATCCATCTCTCCGCCTGGCTAGCTAAATCAGAAAGCATTACAACCTTAGTTTCAAAAGTCTCGTGTGAACACTTATAGCCGTAAAGAGAATCAGAAATAAGAGTTGAACAAATTACGTGAAACATAGAGTAGAAAAAGTATTGCAGCAAGAAAGTTGATCAAGTCGTGTAAAATCAGAATAACACGAATCCGCCATGGGAAAGTTCGAGAATCAAAATGGGTAAGAGAACGTTCCCTCTAAGTCCGTCTATCTGCGCCTGTTAAGCAAACTTTTTCTTTCCTTTCAAAAATGTATCCTTGCGGTGCTTTCCTGATCACATTCCCTTCTGAGGGGATGCTTGCTGCGCTTGTCGGTAGGGATATATACTCACAACATGTTTTATATATGTCGATATTGTCAGCTGTTTGAAATCATGGAAATTTGCACACTGAACTTTCTAAAGAATTAATCCAAGAGATAATGGTGTTTGTCAACAACTTGTGTTATTCTGAGGGAAATATGAAATTTAATTATCAAGGCCACCAGTCCACACAGTCGTCCATGTAAAATTGAAAAGACACAGTAGCTACTGCAGCCCCTGCTTCTTCGAGCCAGTCTATGCAAAATATAAATTCATGTAAAACACAAACATCTCTTCTTAAGAAAGACTTGACAGTTATGGTACCTTAATGCTATTGCATGGTATGATCTTTTAGGGCCCTGATTGGGCCTTGTGCCTTGAATTTTCAGATTCAGACAAAAAGAGGGCGACGACAAATACACCCTACTTTTTTTTTTTTTTTAACTTTTATTCATAATATTTTTAACAGTTTACACGTGCAACTCTTATATAAACTTGTTCACGTAAATCAATTAATACAATAGTGTTATATTATTATCAGGTATTTTATATGTTATTAGATTAAAAGCAATTAAAAAAATTTGATGATAAATCTAACACCATTGTAGATGTTAATTGATAATAGTTATGTAACACAATTAATGAGTAATACGGCCCCTGTTACACTATATTTCAAATGCAAATTTTGTACGTATATCAACTTTAAATTTAGTATTATTTATTTATTTTAACTTTGATTGCGTGATGGGGCCATTATTGCTTAATATGTAGAGAAATGGCTCCACCTACATTCTAGTCAATAACAAAATATAATGGAGAATGACCACACATAATAATGTCAAATGGTATACTTAAATCAAGGTTGAAATGCCCTTCTGTGGATCAAATTGCAAGTGTTGTCATTTCTCGGGGCAAGAATCTCACGCCAACTACGAACGTGTGTGGAATTCATTCAATATATTCTTGGAGAATTCTTGTCAATTAAGAATGATAATGAAAAAGAAAAAGGAAGAAAATATCTTCGAACTAATAAGGACCATCTGATTCTCTGCAATCTTTATATGTATGATGAACAGAATGCCAGCAAGGTTTGGATTAATGAATGCTGCTTCACATAATTGCAGCATTAAAATGACTTAACTGATCATACTAGAACTGCATAGTATGCATATACATAAACATAAGCAATAATAATGTTCCAGCAGCTAGAGAAGATGATAATAATAAAGTTTAATCGTAAATTAGAGAGTTTTATGGACCTCTAAGTCCCAGCTAATTGATTAATTAAGGGCAACACTTAATTAATTAAGTAAACCCGAGAAAGATTGTATAGCATCATGAGCAATCAGCCTTATATTTTTTGCAGAGTGACTGCTCATGATGTTATAACGATATACGACTGGTGATCATCAATAAGTGTGCTGCCGTTAACAGAATATGTATCCCATCTACCGGAAACCTCCTCCGAGAGCCGGAGCCCAGTAATCTGCTCCGTTGTCGCTACCAACTTGCAGTGTCCATGATACAGGAACCAAGCACAGCCCTCTGCTCCTCAGATCTTTCTTTGGTTCTTCATGCGATTCCTTTTGGAAGAAGATCGAGAGATTAATAGAAGAAAATGAAAGGAAGAATCGTGTGTTAATTAAGACATGTTATACCTGATGATCAGGAGCTCCTTTCCTCTTGATACAGTTATCATTCAAGAGCTAATCAAAGAAACAGAATAAGAAAAAAAAATGTTAGCATTAATTTAATTGAATTGTCAGATGTCAAGCCATGCATCTTCTTCGTATTAGCTTGGAAATTACGTTAATGGTGTGAAATATTGCAAGTTAAGAGAATCTTTATCAGTCTTTCACTCGTCTTAACAAATGAAAATTAAAGTAACCATAAAGCTGAAAACATTGTGCTTTTAAGGACATGCACTTTCTTTTTAATTTGATTTTCAAACAAGAAAATAAAATACAATAAATGAAGCTGTAGCTTTTCCAAATTGAGTTAACCCCACACGCCCAGCTTTAAGAGGGCAATGGATCCGATAAAGCTTACCTGACCAGGATCTTCAGGAAATATACAGTTCCTCTCACCTTGAACCTAACATTATTAAGACCATCATCATAATCATTAATCAATTAATGTCACATTATGCATAGAGATAGATATTCGTGCACATGCAAGACATACCCACATGCACAGAGAGAGAGAGAGAGAGAGAGAGAGAGAGAGAGAGAGAATTGTTTTTGTTTTGGGAAATGAGAAATAATATGGGATGACAGGGTTAATTTTCTTACAGACTGTTGTTGATGCCTCATATTTGCTGATCCACTGCCCAAGTACGGTAAGCTGAGGGCCTGCATTTAAGGGGGATAAATGGAGGAATGGATACATATTTAGGACTTCAAGAATAAATACAATACAAAAGAATCTTAAAGGAACGTAGTGCAATGAAACTTTAACATTTGTGTGTGTGACTGGCAAGCTAGCTTTCACTTGATTTCAGGGTGTGAGTAAAGAGAACACATCACCTCAATTTGACTCTGAAGGAATCTGATGTACCCAATAGCTTCTAACAATACTGAGGCGGTGTCAGTCTGCAAAAGATTAAAAAAATACCACACCACAACCCGCCAAAGTCATATTTCATGGCTTTGCTTTTTTAGTTGCTTAAAGAGAGAGAAAACCATACCCAAGTGGAAGTAAGTTGCTCAAAAATGAAAAAGAAAAGAAACTGCGTCAAAGGAAACAGTCGTTTTTGGAAAGAATTTTTATGGTTTTAACATATAGATATATATATATATATATATATAAAATACAAATGTTTCCAGTTTTAGATTTTGAAGATCTCATCGTCGAGGGAGGCTAGCTTCCTAATTAGATAAATTATATGGATAGTTACCTTGCCAAATGGAGAAACGAGCTGGTGGAGAGCTGTAATTCTGTCTCCAAGTTTCTCCTTTCTCACCTGCTTTTGAATTGAACATGCAGATGAAAGAGATTAATTAACTTTTGAGAACACGTTTTGCAGTCTATTTTAACTTTAATTTTACCCATGGCCACTGTTCTTTTTTCTTTGGTTATGTGGGTGGGGATGGGGGTGGTTAAAAAAGGAGACAGAAATCGGTGAGGTAAATGATAGTTGACGAATCGTCATGCTTTAAGAAAAGGACAATTAGGAAAGACAACAGTTTATCATCAAAGATGTTTGTGCTTGTGTTTGTGTCTGTATGTATCCTAGTGTGGGAGTGTGTGCTTGTGCAAGAATGAGAGAGAGAAGAGAGACAGAGACAGACATGGTGAAAGAGAGATGAGTTTCCGGTTTATCCTGAATTATAGACATTACCTTGAAGGTCGACTGGGTTGAAGAAGGTTGAACCCTGGGTTTCTTGGCCGCCCCAGCGCTTGCAGTGCTGTTACACTACAATAAACAAAGCTGAAAATAATAAACTCTTTTTGTACATCTCCAATGAATACCACAAGCTAAACCAGTTTACGGTCTAGGAAAAAGTGCTAAGTAATTAAAACTATATAACATAACTTCTAGAGAAAGAGCAACTTAAACGAAGTTTTGTAAAGGTTCCTTTAATTAAATTCGATGACTAGTTTACATATGAATTGGAGATTAAACGTCATATATATCATGAATTTTGGAACTATAAAATAAACCTCGAAACCCTAGACTAATATGAATTATTAACTTGAAATTATCTATCATGAAGGAATTAATAAACAAAGCTCTCTCTCACTCACATCAGAAGATCGATCTGGTGGGGGATGCCTCCCATCTGTTTTGTTGCTTGAAAAATCCAACATGTTGCTGCTGAAACTTGTCACACATGAGTTCGGAGACGAAGCAGGCACTACTTGGGACCAAGTAGGTTTGGCTGTTGCCTGGAACTCTTCTTTTGCATGTCCATAGAAATAGCTGTTTGCAGGATTTTCTTGCTTGACGTTTACAACAGAAGTACTTGATGTCTGATGCAATATCTGTTCCTCCCAGTTCTCCAACTTCTTGGTTTGAAAATGTACCAGGCCACTCTTATCATTTTCATCAACCATACGACCCCTAAAAGAACACATAAATAAACCCAGCAAATGCTTCAGTTTAATTTACATCCATAACTCGTAAAAGTAAATAATAGCTGGCGACTGAGAGAGAGTGTGGATTTTATATGGTCAAAGATCCAAAACATGTATCATTGAATGAACAAACTAAAGTAAAGAAGTTAATCCACCATGTTAACCATTAATATAAAATATAACCAAGAAATAGAGAGAGAGAGAGAGAGAGAGATTTACAGAAGGAGTTGACTCCATGACTCAGGAAGCTCCTGGTTTTCATTCCAGAAAGAAATTGGAAATGAAGAGGTGGAGGAGGAAGAAGATGAAGCGGGAGGATATTGAGGGAAGAGATTAGGAGGAGGAGGCAAGAAAGGAGAAGTCTGTGGAGTAGGTGGCCTCATGCTATTGATGCTCCACCAGTTTGGGTTCCCGGCCATCATCTGCTGAACGGGCGAGCTCTGCAAAACTCCTCTATTCATTCCTTGTTCAAATTGACAAATTAAACTTTCTAGCTTCTGTTTCACTATCTCTTTTTATGTCTTTCCTTCCCTTGAAGCTCCCAAACAAGTCTTTGTTGAAACTTTAAGAGGGTCTTCCTACTATGGGTTAAGTAGGGGAAACACCAAGTCCTATTCTTGAGAGAGTTTGAATCATGGAGGTTTGAGAACATTTGTCTTTAATTGTTTTCTCTCTTTCCTTCATTTCTTTATTGCTTTACTTTTTTTTTTTTTTTTCCTTTTCTTCCGCTTTCTTTTATGTTTTTCTTTTCTCTCTTGCTTTTTCACTGCTTTTGCTTTATCTCAAAGTGGAACAGAAAAAGTGGTGGCAATACTCATTAATTAAGAAGATCAACCCAGAAAAAAAAATAAATAAAAATAGAAACAGAATTTTCTACACCGGCTGTTGGTGCACAAATTTTCCATATATCCATCCATGTGTCAAAATTGTATGGCTTTGTTCATGGTTTGGTGATACGATGTAGGTGAGGATCAAAGAGAATGATTCTGAAAAAAAATTATATGCCATTACTGATCTAATCACCTAACAAAGACACCATTCGAGTTTGAGTCGTGTAGCACATAATAAGGCTATTGATTTCTGATTGTCAATGACGCACGCTCCCTTTAAGCATAAGCACATTATCATTTTGAGATAGAATTTATCATTGAAATTGTCTTATTTGTCGCTAGCCCATTCATAATTCTTTCTAAAATTGTATTGGAATTGCAAAGAGATGAAGCTGAAACAGAAATGAACTGGTAATTAACTCCACAAACAAGCAATATAATTACAATCTCGGTAAAACTCAACGAGCGAAACCTGGAAAATTGTCCCTTCCATCTCTAACCATTACTATATTTCATTCGTTTCTTCGGAGAACTTCTCATGTATATTTCACCAAGATTAGAATGAACTAAGAAGATCATTAGATGTAATTAACAAGTAACCGCAAGTCGAATTACTTATTACAATTCAAAGACCAAGGAATTACCTGTAATATTATTATTGTACATGTTTTTCTTGAAATCTTCATGATTGCCATCCATCATGCTTATCTAGAAAATGATGTTAAAATAGTTGGTGTGTGTGGGGTTTGCATGTCTTGTTAAGATGATAAAGATGTGATAAATATTTAATTTGATATGAAGAAGAAGAAGAAGAAGAAGAAGAGGATGATCCGTGAGGCTAAGAGAGAACAGAACCGACGCACCCACATTTTTCGAGAGGTCAAAATCTAGGGTTTGGAAATCCCTAACCTCAGCCATGGCCTCAGGTCTCTGAAGCCAAAGGGAATGATTACCATTTTCCAAGAAACATTATTTAGTTTTATCTTGTTTGGCGACACCCTTACCCCTAATTCTTTCTCTGTATACAAACATTATATAATAACTCGTCTCCCTAACCATACAACAAAGTCAATAAAGTTCCACCACCTACTCTACAAATTTTGAAATTATACATTATATAATTCTTCAAATAAAATTATTTTATCTTAATAATATTGATTCAGTTCGAACTGTAAACATATGTATGTATGTATGTATGTATGTATGTATCCAATAATTTAAGTTCGATAATACTTGCATATCAGCAAAAGCATGTATTATGATGGAGAAATATTCAGAAATGGGTAATATTTAGGAGTGCCCACTAATAAAAATCTCCCTTAATATTTTAAAATACATAAAATATAATAAAATTATTCCATTGTCACAAGTATCCATAAATATAATATTCCACGACATACATTCTCTTAAGCAGCATTTCGATGTTACTAACAAACAAACAGACAGACAAACCCTTAAATTTCGAGGGAGGTAGCTAGCCACCCTAGTCTGACCTGTATTGGCTGGCTAGTTAACAAGTTATTACAAGAGAAACAACAGAAGCTAAGCTAGCATTGGTTTTTTTTTTTTTTTTTTTTTTTTTTGAGGATACAAGTATCAGAATGTCTGGTTTTGGTTTGTACTACTACTGCATGCCAATGCCAATTCCAATGCCAATACGAATGCCAAAATCTTTGTTGGAGGCGCCGTGTCTTTTCCCAAGCACATCCTTTTTAATTATAATATTCTTCTTACATTCTCTGGCTCTCTTTCGATCTCATTTTGCCATAAAGAACAAACAGGAACAAATATTTCCTCCTCGTCCTCACACTCCTCTTTTATTCTTGTCTCTCTTTATATTATATGTGTGTCTCTCTGTGTGTGTGTGTGTGTGTGTGTGTGTGTGTGTG
>CP135562.1:6180150-6206001 GCA_032401905.1 Swietenia macrophylla | reverse complement strand
CGCGTACGACGTCGCCCTTTCGTTTTCTGCGACTCCCTGATTACTTGCCTTTTTCTCTCCCAAACAATGTCTTGCGCATCTTAGCATTCTTTTACCTTGTCAGCATGTACTCCGCGCATTTTAGCTTCTGAAGATTTAGAAAGCAAAGGGTAGTATCGGAAAGTTTGCTGGGTGACCTTTTGTAGCTTGTCGGTGTGGTTGCCCACAAAAAGATACCCGAAATAATCTCATTTAGATTCAAATAAAAGGCCACATTATGACGTGGGTTATTAACATTGGAGTCCATAATTGTTTGTAACTTTTTAATAATATTATAATGCTTTAATTTATATTAAATAAATCCCTAATTTTATTTTCTATAAAAATAACTAAAATAAGAATTAAATTATTTATTTTACAAACCAAAAAATTTTGAAAATTAATATTTCAATACATAATTATTTTGTCATGAATATTTGTAAAAAATATATATAAATTATGTTACTCGTATTTTTTAAATAAGTTTTCATCTTATTAAAAATAATAAAATTAATAATAGAATATTAACTTTTGAATATATAATTTTATATATTTAAAATAATTTATTTATTAAAATTAATATTAAAAAATTAATTAACATGTGAGGATAATGACAATAATAATAATAATAATATTATTATTATTATTATTTAAGTAAGTTTAAATTTGAAATGAGTGCATTTCTCTCATTTTCCACATGCTTATACATTAATATAGATTCATGGGTAAAACTCATTCTTAAAAAGGCAGGGGCATTCGTTTGTATATTCATTTGTATTTGCATGAGATTGAAGATGGTAACAATTCATTAAGCTCGACAATTGTTATCCATGGTGGCTCAACTTTTTCAATTGGATTATTTGGTAGAATTCATCTTCCATTTGCAGCAACCACCCCGGCCACACCAATACTAATCCCACATCCGTCGAATCCAATTTTCAAGATGATGTCTACTTTGTTATTCATTGATATGCAACTATTATAGAGCTTGCCCTTTAAAATCGTAGAAGGTGCTCGGATTATACACTGTTCACGTTGTACTCCTTGAGAAAACATAAAATTTTAGGAATTCGGATGTTATTATCCAAAAGAAGAAGACGGCTGCGTTTCTCATCGTGACTTTGGCGACATTCTGGAATGCATTTTATTTCGTCTTCTTAGTTACAGACTTACACACAGTGGCGAGAGACAGAGGAGGAAACACAGAAACAAAAAGGGAGTGCCCAAAAGACACAGAGAAACTTCTTCACTGCTTTGCTTCATCATCTTCTTCATATATCTTTCTTTTACAGTGTGTAGCAACTTATCTCAGTTCATAACACTGTACAAAAAACCTTCTTTTTCTTCAAAGTTTGATTCTTGCTTGAGTGTTGAAGTGGTTTTGATGTTTAAGTCAGTAAAAGCATGCATGATTATATAGGCTTTCCGTCACAAGTTTCTAATAATTTAATGGAAATTTCTGGTTTAAACCTGAAAGCAACCGAGTTGAGACTCGGGTTACCCGGGTCAGAGTCACCGGAAAGAAAGAGCGATAGTGGCAAGAATGAGAACGCGCTAAATTTGTCACTGAAGAGCTGTGTAGGTTCAGGTGCTAAAAGGGGTTTCTCTGATGCCATTGATGGCAAGTGGGTTTTCTCTGGAAGTGGATCTGAAGCTGCTACAGGTGGGCTGTTTTCTCCAAGAAGTGTTAATAATAATAATAGTGGCAAGGTTCTTGTCTGTTCGGATTCGGGTTTTTCTGTCCCGGTGGTGAAAGAGGTTGGTGGTGGTACTGCTGCTGCTGCAGCTCACTCGCCCAAGCCGGTGGTGGTGGTGCAGGAGAATAAGTCTCATGGGATTGGTTCTTCTTCAAAGTAGGCATTTATTTCTCTTATAGAATTTTATTTTTTGATTTTTTCTCGCGTACTGTTTTTTCATTTTTACTTGTTTGTTTGCTTGGTGCGTTTTTGGCTTTTCAGTTGTGTTATTTTATTTTATCGGATTTTCATTTGAGCTATCTCTAATAGACTGAGTAGTTGAATTTGTTCCTAAGTCTGTCTGTACTTGGAATTGGGGTTTTGCATTTGTATTTGTATTAGTCGGTTTGTCATCCTGAAGGTTCATGCTTCTACGTTGCTCCTGATTCAAACTGGATCCCTCAGTGGTGCTATTTCTCTTATTTATCCACTTTTAACCATGTCTTACTATTGCATTGAAATATTTAGTCGATGGACTTCCGGAGGAAATTGAATCTTTTAGTTCTTTTGACAATTTGCAATTGCATTAATCATGAAGAAATTTCGATCAGAGACTTTTTTAGAGAACCTTACAAAAGAAAGCCACAACAAGTTCTTTCTCTTGATTTGACTGCGGTTTACTTGACAGGGCACAAGTTGTGGGATGGCCACCTATTCGTTCTTTCCGGAAGAATACTATGTCTTCATATTCCTCAAAGAATGATGATGATTCAGAAGCCAAGCTGGGACTAGGGTGTGTGTATGTCAAAGTTAGTATGGATGGTGCCCCGTACCTCCGCAAAGTTGATCTCAAAACCTATAGCAGCTATATGGAACTGTCTTCTGCTCTAGAAAAAATGTTCAGCTGCTTTACAATTGGTAAAACCTCCATAAAACCCATCCTAACGATTGCCACATGCCCATGCACGTGTGGATATATCTTGTTCGACTTCGATCTAATAGTTTTACTAATTAAACCACCATTGTGGGGTTTCACTAAAATCAAACTCTTTGTACTCTAGTTTCTTCTAATAATAAAACTGTATCGTTTTACATTTGAGGAAAGTTAATTTCCACTTATGGGTTTCTGGTTCAGGTCAGTGTGGCTCTCACAATGTTGCCAGCCGAGATGGATTGAGTGAGAGTCGATTGATGGATCTCCTCCATGGTTCTGAGTATGTACTTACCTATGAAGACAGGGATGGTGATTGGATGCTAGTTGGTGATGTTCCCTGGGAGTAAGTGTGATTCTCAATTCACAATTTTGTTGGTATCTAGTATGAAATCCCAGCAATGTGTTGAGGTTGGATGAATTGAGTAAAAATAAGGTTTTCCAGGTTACCTATTATTTTGGCAGTCAGATGTTGTAGGTTGAGCAGGAATCACTGAAAAAAATTCTTGAAACAGCTGACTAAAACAGATAAGCTGCTTGATTTAATCCGCAAATCAATACATTGTAGCCAATTTTTGTTTGGTTGACATTATCTTCTCTGTGGACCTTGACATGATTAAGAGTTTGTATTTCTTTGAAAACTGACATTTTAAAAAAAATGGATTTAAACTAGTTATCTTATGAAACGTCTCAAACAAGTTTACTGATGTAACTTCTCATATAGATGGAATCTTTATTAAATCTGATTTATAATATGATAAATATGCTGGATGCAAAAAGGGTATTCTAACGCAACATTGATGCTTCTTTGTCTCCTTTCCCCTGAACTCACAAAGAGTTGTAAGAATATCCCTTGCTAACTGTGCTGTTTGTTGTTGCAGAATGTTCACCAACTCTTGCAAAAGGCTAAGGATCATGAAGAGCTCTGAGGCTATTGGCTTAGGTATGTTCTGTATACTCTGAAAATGTGTAATATTCTGTGTACTGATTTTATATCCATCAGAAATTCTAAACACGTAATGTTATACCATACACTTTCCCTTCCTATATACTAACCATCTTTTCCATTCCGAGGACCTGCGCTTCGAATATTAAGCAACGAAATAATGCCATTTAAATTTTGTGCTGATTTGATGCTTTTGTATAGTAGTTAGAAGAATAAAATTATATGGTAATCAAAATATAGATATCTGTTTAGTATTTGCTTTTATAATTAAATCCTTTTTCGGTTAATTGGCATTGCTCAAAATTGTTACTGATGTATGTTTCTGTATCAACTTTCTGTAATAGCCCCTAGAGCAATGGAAAAGTGCAAGAATCGCAACTAGTTTGATGCTGTCTCTACAGATCAAAATGTCTGCCATGGCAAAAGACAGTCAAGGTTGGTGACTCTTAAAATGTCATTAGCGGTCTCGAAGTTGAGTACCTCAATTCCTACTATGTAGGAATCTGAATATTAAAGACTTGATGTATTAAGAAAGACATTGTAGTAGGCAAGTTATTATGTTGTAGAAAGTTGTTCCAGGCTGCGTCAATAGGTGTATCCACCACCTGATTGTTCTCTTCTATGTATTATGACTGCTGGCTGTTCATGCCCGCAAAACTGCTTGTATAAATACTACGTTTGCCAAAGCACGTCCATCTCTCTTGGAATGGAATTTTAAAAAAAAGGGGACATGGGAAGTAGGCTATTGGGTTGCTGAGAGTGAAGAAAATGGAACACAACATGAAATGTAGACTTTGGCAGTTTCAGAGACCCGAAGAAAAGGAGATCAAGAACAGAGGTATAATTTGACGTATCATAACCCCATTTACACACCTAGTGGATGGATGGCACAGCAAAACAAATAAAATACGGGAGACAAGGCTTTTTGAGAGGTGAATGCATCTTGCCCTGCTTTCCATGCTATTCTCACAAGTTGAGACATCGGGGTATGCCCGTTAATGACTTGTTGAAATAATATGCATCACGTACATGGATATTTATTTAAGAAGCTTAGATTATACTGGATCCATGGTGCTTACAATTTTGTGCAAATAAGTTAAAAAAAAATGCAAGTAGTAAATGATTAAAAGTTGAAGATCATCCAACCTACCACAACTTCAGTGGTTGATGGAGAAGCTAAATATATTAATTTGAGGCCAAAATTATATTCAAACATCCGTAGCCGTATGTCACCAAAACCATAATTAGAATTTCCTTTGCGATCTGAAAACATTAATAGCATGCAGTTGTCTTGCAAAACTTGGGAAAATCCTCTTACTGTTTTCTAAACTAGTGTTGCGGGTGTCTTGGCATGTCCTAATTACAAAACCCAAAAAAGGTTTTGCTTTTACATGTCATTTCCACAGAAGCAAAGAGAAGCCAAATAAATCCGCAATGACAATTCAAGTCATAATTTCAATTGTTGGAGAGTATACTTATACAACATATCGATAGGTAACATAACGACCGGCAGTTTCACTTGGCCGTATAATCTTCACAACTTGTCCACGCTTCAGCCCGTAATATCTTGCAATTGGATCGGTCACTTGTATACGAGGCAACTGAAATCCAACCAATACAATAATACATCAATGCACACACACAACTGATATGCCGAACCTCAAGGAAAGACAGGGTAACAGCTAGTTATGCTGGTTCACACAACTTAAGAAAACATTAAGCAAGGTCTTGTTAACTATGACCCCAAAAGAAGTGTCCACAAGGTACATCTATGAAAACTAACCGTGCAAGAAAGGCAAAAAGCTCTCAGGATCCAGTCAATAAAATAGATCAATGCTTGCATTAGGGTATAACTCTTTTGCAAGTGTCATGCAGATCATAATTAACCCCGTTAACTTATTTCTATAAACCAACACAAGTTCTCACTAGTTAACATACACAGACAGCTCAGTAAAGAAAACCCACTTGTTCCGATTTTACCTCACATCAGCTCAGGACAAAAACTCAATGAGCTTATTTAATCAGGAACATGCTTATATAGAACTAGACCACAATATGAAGAATGAGCTAAGGCAAAGAAGACGTTTATTGAGGAGTGACCTTAAGATTTCCAGTTAAGCACAACATCAATCCATAGGCACAAATTTCAAGTAGCACAATTCTTCAATTTGAAACATCTCTCAATCTTGCATTGCAGATATGTCCATATGCACCAACAATCTAAAAAAGGTACCCCAAATTTGTGGTGGCAGGCTTCCTAGGCCTCTTCTTGAAATTGAAAAAAGGACCAAGCACCTGGAGTAAATAGTTATCGCATGCACGCACTTTAGTCCATGGTTAAAAAAAGGGAGCTCTTATCTGAAAGAGTACCATTTGTGATAATGACAAACACTTGTCCAAAGAGAAAATTTGCTAACTTTCAAGTGCCAAGGCAGAAATATGGAATTATGATATGTTTATCAATCTACATCATTTCATGCAGATTACAGACAGTTTGTGTGACACTTAACATTTTTTTTTCGAAAGACGATACTTGAAACAGTTACATGACACCAGAACACACAAGGTATACCTTGAACAAGCCAAAACTATTAAGATTCTCATCACTGACCTGTGTTTCCTTCACCGTATACCTTTTCAGTAAAGTCTTCTTCTCTTCGTTTGTAAGCAGTTGATGCTCAGGAACAAGAACATGTTCTTTGATATTGACCAAAAGTTCTGCCTCCTGCATCAATGGAGAGAAGAAAATAGGAAAGGAAAAAAATTAAATCCTTTTTTACGTAATATCCTCTTCAAGCTCAGAAAAGTAATGCATTACTGTTTTTGCATACCATGACCAATAAAAGAAATAAGGAAAATCTTCTTGTAAAGAAGCACTTAGAAGTTTTCCACAAAAAGAGGAAAGAGATCTAATTGCAACAATGCAACCATACAACATTCATATAATGCAACCTTCTGGCACCAAGCAAGCACTAATACTAATTCCCTAGGATGCTTAGGCAGTTCAAAAATGGATCACAGGCATTTAAACATTCTCCCAACTTAATCCTACTTGTCATTCATGTCTAAACCTAAGTCTTATGAACAAGTAAAACAATATAAATTAATTTTTAAACACAAAGCTTAGTGCTTTAACCACGGAGTTACTAGAATGGGCCACTGGTACATAGATAATCTTACAAAACTAATAGACTAAATGTAGGATGAAATCTACCCATCGGCTGGAATTCAACAATAAGAGTTTGAATGTATATATCATAATAACTAAAAGATTTACCTGGAATACCTCCAGGTGGAATTTTGCAGATATCTCATTTATACATGTCCGAGCAAAGGGAGTCAAATTTTGTTGAACCACCAATATTGCTCTGAAAACATTCTCTGATTTCATACGATTAGTATAAGTCTTTATTGTCTTAACCCCAACCTTTTGTTCATCTGGAAAGAAAATGTAAATCTGGCACACATAAAACTAATAAGCACAGAGTAAAGTACAAAGGTAGCTTGTTTCAATAGTCGATACAATCATAAATATTTGGAAGCAGACAGAAACAAACTGATCTAGTTCAAACTAACATTAAGATTCAAAAGTATCATGACAACTGTTATTTCAATGAAAATGGAAACACATATAATGGAGTAGAAACTTAAAAAAAAAAGAAAGAAGAAAACCCTTTGAATGACATATGATTCAGTGTGCAGAGTTTATATTCAGTGTGCAGAGTTTATATTCAGCGTATTCATCTCCCAAGTGTAAAGATGGCTGAGAAGTTTTAACATTAGGACCAAAAAAATAGTCACTTGCAACCATACAAAAATTATAGCTTTTTGGAATGCCATAAATAGCTTAAATCCTATCCGAAACGAGTTCATAGAATTCTAGTTTAGTCTGAAATTTTTGATATATAGGAGTCCAAATGACTAAAGCTTTTATCTAACTGTTCAAACTCAGCAAGACATAAAACTCCATTCAATGAGCTTGACTTGCAGTTAACAACCTCCAGAGCTTGAGTGCAAGACTGTAGAATTTGGCTTGATAACTTTATAAGACTATCAACATACATACTACACACAGGCACTTATAAAAAAATTTTGTATTATATATACCACATATAAAAAGGGAGGAAATTTTATTTTATATCCACGTAACCCTATAAAAAATTTGGTCGTATTGAGTCGATAAGGTTGTGATCAAGTTTTTCCAAATCCTCCTTAACCAAGCTTCAACCTTTGAAGCTCAATTGGGCTTGAGTCAAATCTTTTATTCTACATCAACTATCAAAACTGCACTGCTACTACATTATGAACCTTTAAACAAATATAAAATCACAACTATGAAAAGATACTTACATGCAAAAAACAACAAAATGGATACCTGATCAGAGCTTTTAGTTCGCATTGCTTTACTGATAACTAGGTCCTCTCTTTTCATGTTCTCGCCATATTTTGAGATGAACTGTTCTTTGGTCATATTGATCTCCGAGTCAACAACAAGATAACCCCTATCTCTCAGCATCTGCATGACTGTCTTTCGGATTCTGGAAAGCCTTTTAATTTCTTCCTCTGATAGAGTCATCTCTTCACTAATAAAAAGTTTTAAAATAGAAATTGTCAATAAAATAGATAAAAATAAACAAAATACGTGTTTTTCCTCAACTAACAAAACCAAATAAATAGGCAAATAAAGTTTGAGCTATTTAAACTTGTAAATTGAAATTTCAAGAAATATCCAACATCAACCAAAATCAAAACACAGTGCCGATCAACCCTAATCTATCCTAACGAATTACAGCCTTTTCATTATCCCATACAAAAGGATTACAAAAGGATGAGTTTGTATACAACGAATGATAAAACAAGACAAAAACTAAAAGAAAAAAAGCGAGAATAAAATCATAGAATACACCGTTATCCACATAAAAACGCTAAATATAGAGTTGTTTAATTGGTGAGAATTAAAATAGGAGACACTAACATCTTGTAGCTTTCAAATTCCTTATTACACGAAGCTCAACCGTCAAACTAATACCTAATTCTCCTCCATTTGCATCGACAACATATATATGTATGTATAAAACATGTTTGCACGGTCAAAAGATGACCTGTTTACCACGTATAAGTAGGTAGAGCTTTCCTGGACAAGTAATTGTTGAGGAATTGCCGAAGAGAGGGGAGCCTAATAAGGCAAAGCAAACCCGAGCAAAAGAGATAGAAAAGAGAAGATCAACAACGCTTTGAAACTGGAGAGAGAATATGCGCCGACGTTGTTCTTATTTTTGATTCTGTATTCTGGACTCCTGTTGCCTGAAGCTGAACTCAAGACTTCCGTTAAAATTCTAAAATTCAGGGTTTCCCGCAGGGACCGAGAATTTTGGTGTATGAATTATGATTAACATCAATGTGACGTCGTTTTATACCCCTTATTTTGAAGAAAACAAAAAAATTGCTGATTTTACATTACCATCCCTTATGAATTATAGTAGTTGTATGCTAAAACGATAAAATAAAATAAAATAAAATAAAATATATTTTAAAATTTATATTAAAATACAAAATCTATACTTTTAAGTGACGGAAAATTACGTTGAATCTATTATTCCGTTTAATTTTTTTGCAACATAAAATTCAAAATAATTTATAAAAATATTAAAAATCTTAACATAAAATTTAAAATAAATTAATTAAAAGTTAAAAACTCAAAAAATAAAATAAAATAAAATTTAAAATATAAAAGATAAACTAAAACACATGCAATAAAAAATTTAAAAAATAAATATATAATTTATCTCAAAAAAATTTAGATAGATGCTTAAATTAAAATATAAAATTATTTTTTATTTACTGATTTATTGAAAATATTAAAATCTTTTGTTGAGCTGTTGTAGTTACTAGTGGGGTATTCTGGTCACACCGATCAAATTTGTGCTAGAATTGCAAGAAATTTTTGAAAGTGCTATTTGACGGAAATAATTGCCAAATTCCGCTGTTTTGTGAAAAAGCTCCCAAGAATATCCAAGTTTGGAAATGGCGTGGTAGGATAGAATAGGAGTAGCGGAATCTTCTAGGAGTTTGGTTTGGTGAGTGGGCTGAAGATGAAGCTCAAGCAATTGGAAAGCTTGTTGGGCGACCTTCAACAGTTCTCAAACCCAAAGGTATCTCTGACTCTCTATCACACACATACTAGCACTGACAGTTCAAGCAATTGTTATCTCTGACTCAATAACAATGATTATTGAGTCTGTTTACGGATTATTTGCGTGATTGCAGGTGGAACTGGAGCAGTACCCAACCGGCCCTCACATCGCTTCTCGCATGCTTTTCACCGTATCTCTCTCGCTCGCTCATTCTCCTTGAAACTTTACTTCTATCATTTTTGTTCATCATTTGCCTATCTGGGTCATTGTATATAATTGAAGTGTAAAAACTGAAAGTCACTTGGGAAATTGTTGAGAGAAATTAATTAATAGCTGTTATAGCAATCCGTTTTTAATATTGACTTGCTATTCCATGGCAAGCTGGAGTTGCGATGGTTGTTGTATAACATTTGGGTATTTTTATAAGGATTATATGTGATTATTTTATGAGGATATGTTGTTGGCTTTGTGTTTGAAAATTAACCAGGCAGAGAATTCATTCGGTGATGTGAGCGGTAAGGTTGTGGCAGATTTTGGTTGCGGATGTGGTACATTAGGGGCTGCAGCTGCTCTCTTGGGTGCAGAGTGAGTCATGTTTTGATCTTTCATTTGTTTTTGCTTTCTTTTATAATTGTTTATATGTCAAATTTTGATTTTGATTTTGATGCAAGACGTAGTACTAACTCTTTAAGCTAAGCTTTATGTCTCAATTACTTGGGGTAACTTGCCATCTTTTGCCATCCTTTTCTTTAGCCTCACATTGTCCTAATATATTCTTCAAACAGGGCGAAAGTCTTAGTGGAGATAAAGTTTCTATTGGATGAAATAACGATCTTAATACTGAATTGTTACTACAGTTTTGATACAAACAGTTTCTTTCTCCATTTCTTATAACTGTTCTTTTCTTTGGGAACAGACAGGTTATTGCTATTGATATTGATTCTGAATCTCTTGAGTTGGCATCAGAAAATGCAGAGGATCTCGAGGTACTGATTCCCACTTGATTTTGATAAGTAGTTATGTTTATAGCTTCTGTTGGCCTGGTATTCTCCCAGAATAAAATAGGATCTCAACAGTTGCAAAGTTTTAGGTTTCTCTCTCTCCCTTTTTCTTCTTCTAATTTCTTTTCTTTTTTGATAAAATACTGGTTGATGTAGTTATAGATGCGATAATGAGAACAGTTGCTGCTACTGGTAAACAATTTATGGAATGTTTCTGCTTGATTGAATTTGCAGTTGGACATAGATTTTGTTCGGTCTGACATCAGGAACCTAGAATGGAGAGGTAAAAATATCTAGTCCTACCCACCTCTCTGCATGAATAAATGTTTGTCCTTGAAGCTGGATATTTGTTGTAATTGACTCTTTCCTCTGAAACTGGGGGCCAATTGAGATGGTTAGCAGTCAGGAACCTTTTATTTCTAATGTCATTATTTTCATTAAGCAGAGGAGAGGGAATGGCAAGTGGTTTTATTAGGTTTTTGGCACTTGGTATTTTGAAAACAATGAGGCTTCCATGTTGAAGTCTTGTGCAGATGCAATTTCTTCTCTTACACTATCCTGTTTCTCTTCCTATCTCAATTTAGCCTTCTTTATTCTATATCAAATTCTATGAGCTGAGTCCAAAGGAAAATTGCATTTTTGGTTGTGTATATAATTTTTTATCATTGCATAGAATGAGGGTTGTTAGGCACCAAATGGATTGGTTTTGGAGATTGTTCATATGTCAGAATTTCTGGGTTTAAAATAGGTTTCCTGTTGCATAGGTTATTTTTAGGGATATGATTTCATTGATATCTGTTTCTTCTTTGTGGGCTTGAAGATCGAGAATTATGTAATTTACTGAACATCTAGTTATTTGTTAGGTCTTGGTGATCTAAGGTATGTGTATGAAATTGCTGGCTATATGTAATTTTCCAAGTTAAATTTTTAGTAGCTTTCCTTTACTTTTTATTTTATTTTATTTTATTTATTTATTATTATTTTTTTTGCTTTTGTTTATATGCTCTTATCATCATCGTTATAATCTGTTATTTAGGACAAATTGTTGATACTGTTGTAATGAATCCTCCATTTGGAACTCGGAAAAAGGGGGCTGACATGGATTTTCTGTGTGTGGCTTTAAAGGTAAATTCATTGACTGAAATTTGATTGTATAAATGCATCTATGTCTTATTTGATCTAATGTGCGAATTTTATGTGTATTGGTTGTTGTAATAGGTTGCTTCTCAATCAGTTTATTCCTTGCATAAGACTTCTACAAGGGATGTAAGTTATTCTCTTTGAAAAATCTTGCTATTAAAATGTTAACTTGTCACATAAGACATAATAAGCTTCAGATGCTAAAGTAGGAAGCCAGCCATAGATCAGCGTATATCTTGTGTGACCATGCGGCATGTTTAATGTTTTTGAAGAATTTTTATTTTGACTAACAATGATGGGATTATTTTTTCTTGTTAGTGCAGCATGTGAAAAAGGCAGCCTTGCGAGACTTAAATGCTAGTAGTGCTGAGGTTTTGTGTGAGGTGGGTGAAAATGGCTTTGCTTGTAGCCCTATTTGGTGACCATATAAAATGTTGCCTGTTTATGCAATCCTATGCTTTATCCCTTCACTGAAGTAGTTCTATGCTGTTGGGTGATTAGATGAGCATAATTTGGTTGAGCATGTATGTTGCTGCAGTTGCCTGGAACCAGAAAATGATGCTGCTAATTCAAGTGTCCCTTAATTTACTTTCTCATTTCTTTTCATTTTGTTTCTGTTTCAGCTTCGATACGATGTTCAACAGCTGTACAAATTTCATAAGAAAAAGGAGGTGGATATTGCTGTGGACCTCTGGCGATTTGTGCCCAAAAGAAATCAGGGAAAAGGTGTGTAACACTGTTATCAGGAGTATGAGTGTCATAATGGATATACACCCCAAAAAAAAAATATTCAACTACTTATGTCTGTAGAAATTGCAGAGAAAGTTCCTGGCTTTTTTTTTTATTATTTTTTATCCTCTTATTTTTTATCCTTGTATCATTTGTGGAAAGGAACTTTGTGGAACTTATATTTACTGATCAGCAATATTTTGGAAGTTATGCAACTATAAGATGGCTATGCTCTAGATGATCTGGTTCATTTCGGACCATTCTCGTTTTAATCTACCGGAGTTCCCCCCCCCCCCCCCCCCGAGCCATTAGTGGAAAGAACTTTCATCTTCGGAATCTCGTCAGGGTTTAGACCGCGCAAACGCATTTGTCAGATCTCTGTTTACAATATTGTTTCTCCATTGGAACTTCCCACGCACTGCGCCTGAGAAGAGGTCATCTCTCAAAATTGCTTTTGGCGGCACTCAATACTTTTGCATCATTATATTCCTGCTCTAGAGCTCTTCATCAGTCTAACTGGTATGAGGCTCTGTTTTGAGACCCTGAAAATAATAGTTTAAAACTATCCCCAGAAAATTGTATTTCCATCCTGCCATTATGTAGATAATAGATATGAAATCCTCCTCTTTTCATTGAACAAAATCAAAATTAGCAAATTATATGGTAAATCAGAAACTAACTTCCTTTACTCAAAATGAAAAGAATCAGATAATTCTCCCACTCAAAATTCTTCCAGCCTTGAGGCTTCCCCTCATTTTCTTCAATGATTCTGTTAGGCACAATCAGCCTCTGATCATGCTTCTGTTTTAGTCGTTGTGCCTTCATTTGTTTCTGCAAGAGTAAACTGAACAAACATTCGAACTTTAACATTCTCCCCTATTGCAGCAACTGTTTGCTTGATCATGTCTTTCACCGAAAGACTATCATCCTTAATGGCTGTTCTAAAAGAGCAAGCTGTCCAAGCCTTTTTGAGCCCCTTCCTTCAACAATTTTCTCCCTTATGTTCACTGGTTTTGACAAAATGTCTTCGCTCTGCATCTCAAGCTCCTTTTCCTTCCTTGCAATGTGCTCCGGAATGTCTTCAGTGGATACAAATTGAACCTGCGGGCAGGCCACAACTTGCATTGCTAGATCATCAAACAACTCCCTGAATTTTTCACTCCTACCAACAAAATCTGTCTCACAGTTGACTTCAATTAGTACTCCAATTCGAGAATCTTGAATCTAGGAACCAATTCTGCCTTATGCTGCAAGCCGGCTTGATTTTTTGTCAGCAGTTGAAGGACCTTTCTTCCTGAGGTACTCCTGTGCCTTCTCAAGATCTCCTCCAGTTTCGGAGAGAGCTTTCTTGCAGTCCGTCATTCCCGCTCCCGTTTCCTCCCTTAGTTGTTTAACAAGAGCAGCAGAGAATGCTACTGCTGCTGGCCTGCAGCAGGAAGTTGGGCATATGTAACACAGACAACATATTCAAACATATTTTGCCAATGCACATGCACTTCACATCCAACATATAGCTTCTACCATAAGTTGGCTCTAGACAGACGCATAGCAGTTAAGACTTCCCTCCAACCTAATCACCTTGGTATGATTCTAAGTTTTCTCCCTTACACAAGAAAAAGCCATTGACCCAAATGACAATTGTCCCCAAAATTGAGGGTAAAGCGAGAACTATAGTTATCAAATATATAGTGTGAGACTTCGACGAGAATAAATTCAAAGTGAAAACCAATAATAGCTGGAATGTTCGATAACAAAAATATTTGTGGAACTTTGTAGTAGTTGTGGATATTATGACGCGTATCCTACACATGCGAAAAAACTTCACATTATCTATGTGTTAGAATAAAAGTTTGGACAGAACCTGCAGAGAGAAACAGAAAAACAAAAATGTTGTGTTATTTGTCCTAGATTCTGCAACCATATTTGATGGAAAGATCACTTGTTTTTATTTTTGTAATGAGTTCACTCTGCACAAATTAATGCCTATCTTCCTTTCACATAATCATGATTCTATTTGTGTTTTTGCAATTATGTTCAGTCTCTAAAGTTCTGTAATATCTAATATCATGACAAGTTATTGCTTATTGCAATACAAGTCAAAGTTCAAACAATGCAAGTACTTACGTCTTCACAGTTTCCTTTGTTTCAGCTGGAGCAGGTTGATCTTTCGCCACTGGTTTTGCTGCAGTTTGAGCAGAAACATCAGTAGCAAGATCCTGGCTTTTCTTCTTCAAACCCTCTCCAAGGTTGTACCACACGAATCTCTTCACTTTTATAATGGTTGCAATGTTTTGCTTCGCCCAGTCCTTTACCGCCATCTTATCATTCTTAATGTAGGGCTGTTCAAGCACTGCCAACTCTTCTAGCCTCATTCGGATTCGTCCTTCAACAATTTTTGACCTGATCTGCTCTGTTTCGACAAGAGATCTTCCTTCTGCATCTCAATTTCTCTTTCCTTGTTCACAATCTCTTCAGGCACATCTTCAGTAAGAAGGTACTTCACTTGGGGGACATGCAGCCACCTGCATGGCTAGATCATCAACCAACTCCTTAAAAATGCACCTTGGGAGACAAAGTCTGTCTCAGAATTCACCTCTATCAGGACACCAATCCTGCTATCATGAATATAAGAACCTATTCTCCCTTCAGCAGTGGCCCGGCTTGCTTTCTTTTCAGCACTTGTTAAGCCTTACTTTCTAAGAAATTCCTGAGCTTTAGCAAGGTCCCCTCCAGACTCTGCAAGTGCTTTCTTACAATCCATCATTCCTGCCCCTGTTTCTTCGCAAAGCTGCTTTACTAGGGCTGGTGATAAACTTGCTGCATTTCACAAACAAAAACACATAAATAGAGAAAGATATTACTCTCTGGTATGATTGCAAATTGCTAAGTGAATTGTCCACATGAAACAATGAAAAAATTTACAGTGGGAACAAGAAGCAGGAAGCATTGACTAATTTCACCCTTATATTTTCAATTGGCCTCATAATTCTGAATTGCACCAAGGCCTAAAGGCAATATTAGTAAAGGTTTCCAATAATTAGAACAGCAACTATTAGAAGCCTTGATCCTGTTTCACTACATTGTATGAATTATATATATATGAACCGCAATGGTCCAATAAAACTTGCATCAGCTATATGATATGATATGGAACGATTTAACTGCAAAACACAGTCATCATGCATCAACCAACTGAAACACCCTTCTCTCACAAATTGATGCAATTAACTAGATTATCAAAGCCCATACTTTGAATCTACTACCCCATGATAATTCTAATAATGCGTTCTTTACTTTATGATGCATAATAGGAGTTGGTATTTGGATATTTGCAGCCCACAAATCAACAAAAACCATGAATTATTTACTAACTGAATATCTTAACAATTTCAGCTCATAATCTTTTACACATTAAGTTAAATACCATGTCATCTCTATAGTTTGAAGAATTAGGCGTTAGTTTCAGGTTTGCACTTATAGACATTAGGATCAAAGTTTCAGAGGCTGCAATTGTGCAGACAACAATTATGAAAATTAGGAAGAAAAAACAAATAAATAAAAAGCCTGGCTCAAAACCTTTAGTTTCCTGGGGAGAAAGAAGCATCCAATTGTACATCTGAGGTGGAGATACTTCCATTTTTGTCAGGGATAGGTCCAACTACTTCCTCTTCAACTGGTGCAACTGAAGGAGATTCACTCTCTGCAGTAGGTGTTAGGATTTGCTCTTCGTCTTTTGCTATGACATTGTCCGTTTGACTATCTACAACTTCTTCATCTTTTAGACCTTCCAGAGATGGGACTTGTTCGGCTATTTCTTCAGATAGGCCAGTTGAAGTAGCCTCCCCAATAATCTGCTTCTCAGTTGATGCACTGGCCTTGGAAGCCGAAGTTTCAGTAGTTTCCTGTGTTTCTTCTTCCTCTGCTACAGATGTTTGTATTTGCGCTTCATCTTTTGCTGCAGCATCATCAGTTTGACTCTTTATATCTTCATATTTTGGACTCTCTGAGGAAAAGACTTGTAGTAGATAGATTTCCATCAGAAGCCAAAGTTGTAGTGTTCTCCTCTGTTTCTTTTTGGAGTGCGCCATCCAAGATTTCCGATGAGACTGACACTACGCTTTCTGCGTCCTCGTTAACAATATCAGCCACCTCATCCTCCCTTGAAGGAACGTTATCTTCTTCAACTGTACCGTCCACTGCAGGAGAGACACTGGCTATAACTTCATCATTACTTCCTGGTCGGCCCTGCACCTCAGGAACACTTGATCCAGTTTCGCTTTGGTTTACCTTTCCTTCTAACTCTTCAGTGGTCTTTGGTGTCTCCGATTTTTTAGCTGCTTTCTCTACTTTATCCCTCTCATCCAAATATGAGGCAATATCTTTGTTTTTACAGAAGGCCAGCACAAAAGGGTTTGTTGCAGAATGGACAACCTCTTGGGTGAGCTTTAACTCCAACTTTGCGTCTTCTTCTTTCTTCATTGTCAAGGTTACTTGTCCCCTTGTTATACGTAATACCCGGACATTGACTTCTTGGCCCACCTGCAATGACAAGCCTCCCATCATGTTTGCAAATTCATCATCAGATTCCTCGTGGGAAGAAATCCTTCCTCCCCCTCAGGAAGAGATATGAAAGCACCAGACCTGGTCATATTCTTCACTGTGCCCTCAAGCTCCTGTCCCTAGACAAACTTGGTGGTTTTCAACCCATCCCTTATCTGACTGGGCTTGGAAGTGCTTCGTCTTCCGGGCCTGGCCTTCTCACTACCGGCAGAATCCTTCTGTTGCTGCAGCTGGCTAATATCATCTTTTTCACTCATGCTAAGAGAAATACGGCCTGTCTCAGTATTTGCTTCAATTAATCTCACCTTAACGTCTTGTCCGACAGAAACAAAGCTTCCAACATCTTTAACAAAGCTATCACTCAGCCTTGAAACATGTACCAGGCCACCTGTGAAAGCTCCAAAATCAACAAAAGCACCAAATGGCTGGATTGATCTTACTTTACCAGTAAACATTGCACCAGGAATTAATTCCTCATCGTTCACAGGCGGCATCTCACTTTTCCTGGCTGTTCTTAATTGTCTGGATAGAGCATTCATGGGCCAATTAACTATATGAGCTACGCCGAACACCCTCGAATTGAGCCTGGCTCAATTAACACGCTTCTTTACTTATCTAGATGGGCTAAGGCCTATGTCTTCAAATTTTGTCAAATGTTCAATTTTATATATATAAGAAGGCATTTGAATCGCATTATTCTATAATTTTCCCAAATTATAATTACAATATTTTGGTCTGTGATACGAACTTGTTCAGGGATTTCTAATTGAATAAATCCAAAGCAGCCAATTCTGCTCCAAATGATGATCAGCAAATCTCTTTTGCATCAATTTCTTTGTTTGTTCCCTGTAAAACTTTTGAACTGGATGCATGATTTTGCTGCATATTCTATGCAAAATGTAGGACCCCAATGTTGCCAAAATCTTGTGTACTATCCAAAGCTTTCAGAAGGATCAAACACTGCTTTTGTTTTTGAGAATTGAGCAGGAAAATCGACGTGTCAGACCAAAAACCAGACACGAAAGGTAAAGTGCTAGAAGATTATCAAAGTGACTACATGCATGCATGCATGCAAGCTAGCTTGGTCGAATTTTGTAATGCAAAAAGGGGAGGGGGGAAAAGGGTATGCACGCTTTGCCATGCCATATAATTAATGTTGGGCAGCACACCATAATCGAATTTAATTAATTCTATAATAAGTTTATCTAAAAAAGAATCAATATATTAACGAGGTGAACATGGTTGAGAGTATATAATATATAATTCCATGAAGGAGAATGACCTCATCAGTATTACTTACTTATATAATTTAAAGAGACAACCACAAAAGTAAAGTTTTTATGTTTATTAAATAATTAAGGAAACTTTTTATAAACAGATACAATCCTTTAAATTTGAAAATAGCTCACCCACGTGGGAATTCTATTTTGCTGATTGTAGTTTGAGTTGGTTTGGTCGGTTACTTAATTGAAGTCTTTAAAACGAGATTATTGGAATTTACAGAAAGATGTACATGTAATTGTTCACAAATATGTATATATACACACACATACATATACATACATGTATGCATATACATACATGTGCCCACAAATGTGCATTTTGAAAACTGATAATATACATATAATAGATTTTATATTTTTAATAAAAAATTTAAAATATATAATAAATAATTTAAATAATTAACTTAAAATTTAAAATATAAAATATAAAAATTTAAATAATTAATATAAATTTAAAATACAAATAAAAATTTAATATAATTTATATAAGATTTAAAAAAAAATTAAATATAAGAAACATTGAGTATATAGTATATTCTCTGTTGAAAACACACATGGATTAACAGAAATCAAGAGATCACTGGCCTATCGCCTTACGAATCTCAAGAATCAATAAATTGTACTTTCCAATGAGATAAACCATACTGGGTATACAAATGAGTAAACAAATCAAAGTCCCTTTGATCATGATTGTTAAAATGATATAAATATACATAAGAAATTGAAGTGATTGAGATGGGCACGAATTATTTGAATATGAACAATGACAATTAAGTTAATGACAGCACTGGATATCAAAATCGACAACATAACACACCGTATCCAAGATAGATCATAACAGCACTGGGGATGTTGGTTTCGGGATTGGTATTCTCAATGGCATGTGAGACAAGATGACCAAATGCATTAATATTGCTACATTTCCAAGTCATTTGTGGAGCCATTTAAAAGTTTTTATTTTCCTTGAAGAATGCAATGTCCAAAGTTATACATGCCAAGTGTTGAATCTCTCGGTATCTCCACATGTGGGTCAAGACCTCTCTCTCTTTTCAGTTTCCGAGGTCCCCATTTCCAGTTGTACCAACTCCCCTAATCCCAATTATACAATTCATTCAAGACTTCTGAGCTTTTATTAGTTCCTCCATCACAAAAGAACATCTTCCACCGTGGCTAAACATGGATTTGTAGGCATTGTTTAATTTTCAGGATGTGCGAGCTTTACCAAACTATCATTAAAGGATGTCATATAGGCTTGATATTTGATTCAATAATGAAAGTTTTAAAGCATTTTATAGTACGTTATGCGCACATGATCCACCAATGGGGAATCGTAAAACTCAGACTTCGGTTTGTTGTATTATACAAGAAGGAAGACAACTACTACACAGGCCAATCGTTAAAAGGAGGCTTGGCCCCATAGTCTCATCTTTTGTAAGCAATCTCCCAAATCTCCAAGTTACTATTAAGTATACTAAGCTTTGTGTTATTAGTTCATGACCGCTTAGAGAAAGCAAAAGCAAATAATCAAATCATAAAGAAGGTTTAGAAATAATGTTTTGATATGCAAATTCGAAACCTCGACGTAAATTTACACGGTATCAGGTTTAAAACCAGAATTTGGGACAAAATACTGCAGACTGGCCGTCTGCGGCCTTGATAGGTTGCATCCGCTAGCCAAGAGACTGGGTTGATTGATATCTTATAACCTCCTGCGATAAATATATGTATATAAATGCGATTATTTAGAGAAATTAATGAGAATAAATCTCAGACCACAAACCTGTTGACCTAGAAAATTTAAACAAAATATAGATTACATTTACATTATTTGGTAGCTGTTGTGCTCTGATCCGTTTCTTCTTATAATAAATGTCCTGCAATTAATATGCATTGCCATAAGTACACTGCAGAAAACTGCAAAATTGGAAATACAAAAAAATATGAATGCTAATAAAAGTGGAGATCTCGCAATAAACACAAGCTAGCTAGCAGATTTGATATTGGATCAATCTTTCTGAAGAATCTTGGGGGATTCTTTTTTATAATTTACTCAAAAGGTTAAGACACCTAGAATCTACTCTTTCTTTTCTCTCCATGTCCAGCTTAACCCTTAATCAATATTCGATGGGAAAATAGGAAAAGAAAAGGAAAGGAAAAGGAAAACTCTTTAATATTAGATGCAATTCATTATATTAATTTCCATATGGATTACTATAAGATGTTTGGTACAATTCCCCTTGTACATTGTATGAATAATGAAAGAAGAATCTAATAAAAAATGAGATAGAGGTTGATTTGGTTTTATAGGTGGATGGATTTGGCTCTTCACAAACACATAGACAGCGGTTTCCAAGGGATCATATTTGCTTTGCAAATCGTGTGAAGTAATACAACCTGTAAGCTTGCATGTGCCCACAATCTACAGTAGATATGATATTCCTTACATCTCTCTCCACTAAGCTTTGTCTTTGTTTCTTCCTTTTATTATATTATACTATTAAACAGCATCATTAATCAAATCACACCTAATCAACATATGTAGTCCTCTTCTCTCTGCTTTCCTCATTCAATCTCCATGGGATTATACACTTTAGTAGAAGCCAGCGCATTGTCTCAACATGGTTAAACCCAGGTACATGTCCTAATTGTTTCTACAAATTTGTGGGGGAAACTTCATTTCTTTAATCAATAAACTAATGGATGGTTTATGTTTTCATGGAGGAAGAATATTGATCATACGTCAGTGATGAAACTCAACACGTGGCATACAACTGTTAGTCAAGGCCTGCCATATTTAATTGTTAATTTCATATTTATATAGAGGAATGAGCGTAGGTTTAATTTAATTGTCATACTTTACAACCTTATTTTAGTATCATCTGATTCACGACATCAAATTAATTAATAATTTCTATTGGGAGTAGCAATCTCACCCTTGTGTTCTCCCAAGTACCAAGCTTAGCTGAATGTAGACCAAAAGAATAACCTATAAACTAAGTTTTTCATTTGAATCATACAACATACTCTTTTAAATAAGATGTTTAATTAATAAATAAATTACATTTTGTATGCTCATTTATTTCTAACATCTAACACTTTGAAAATGGCTAATGGACCACACCAAACTACATTATATAACTATGAAGCCTGGGGGGCTGCGTTCTTTGAATGACTAATGACCTCATACCCACTTGACTTTAGCTTATGATGTTTAAAAATAATAATCAAATATTTATTAAAAAAATATAGTTTCTCTGTAATACATATCTAATAACATTACATAGTAATTAATTAATTTGAAAATAAATACATTTTGATAATATTTTATTGAATAAAAATGGTCCCAGCTAAAGCGTGTTGCTTGTAATTTATTCATGAGATCAACTTTATGTTCTTGTAATTATATTTATTTACTTTTTTTTAACCTGTTTTTGGTCCAATAATTAATGAATGTTGCAAAAGAATGAATTGGATTTGTGTCATTTGCATAGAGTTCAAGTGTTTGGTGGAAATTAAGGTGCAAAGTTATTTACGAAGAGACTATTGGCTCAGTATTGTATTGCTGTAGCTTGTAGGCTTTAAAGCCTAATGCAAGTGCTAATGGTATTCTAATGTACGTACAATTTGCTTTTCATGCCCAACAAATGACATACTTAGGCAGGCAGGCGGACAAGGATTTAATTTTAGGGTTTAATTGGTAATTGCATGAGTTCACATGTCTCTGTAAGAAATTGGAGGATTCGCACTTTCCACCACACAAACAACTCATAAAATATGACCCACAAATCTTGCGAGAAACAGCTCAACTAGATTTGGTTCCTAGCATTTGTTAATTATGTAATTACATCGTATCTTAATTCAAATTATGGCCATCTTTAACCTCATTAAGCATTAATTTCACATTTAATTTCTCCTTTTTTAGAAATAATTGATGAAAATTTTTGAATATTGAGTAAGTTTTATTTTGCATTTAAGGCTTCATATATGTATATATACTTATATGAATTTGGAATAGAATTCAAGATTGACACGGCTTTAGATACAATGACGATAATTTCCTTTGTTTTCCCATTTGAAAATCCCTATGAAACTGCCAATAAGATTTCTTGAATCTATTATTTAATGCATTTTTAACGTTTATTTTATTCAGTTTGCCTTTCTTATTAAGTTTTGCTTATTGAATTTCCAAGCTGGGGGTTTTATTCTTTCTAGGGTTTCAGTCAGGTGAGACCATTTGATCATGGAACTGAGAAACACATTGCAAAGTGAGGCCCATTTTATTTCTTAAACATGTATGATCAATTCAATCAAGACCATCAAATGAAAGATTAATGGTCCCCAAATGTCATCGATAGGCACGAACACAATAAAGATAACTAAGATATGTATATTTTTTGTATATATATATATATATATATTTTTGCAGTGGAATGGCGCGTAGGATAGTAATCCCTTTACGAGTCAATTTTATATGAGATTAATTGAGACAATCGCTTTCAAGTCATGATCTTCAAAGTTCGTAACTAAAAGAAAAAATTATAATAATGAATTTGGTTATTATTTATTTTATAGGTATAGAATAAACAATTTATAGAAGTTCTCAAACGAGGCAAAGGAGAAGGTGAGGGAAGGAAAGAGCATAAAATCTATGCATATATATCTAATAAATCTTTATACAATCTGATCCAGCGATGCAATAATTACTGTGTTCTCAAACAGCTTAAAAAGAGGTATCGGAGATCTCTGATTTCTCAGCAGCAACAGCAGCTCTTTGCCAGAAAGTTTTGCAGTAAGAGAAAAGCTTGGGAGACTTGCAAATCAACTAGTTTTCTTTCTCTCCCTCTTCCTCTGTGTACGGAAACAAAAGAGAAGATGGGTAGCAGTTATTTTGGGGAACCAAACATGGGAAATGAAAGAGGTGGGTCTTCGAGGAAAGGCAAGAAGAGTAATTCAGACAAGCCTAAGCAACCACAAAGAGGACTTGGTGTTGCTCAGTTGGAGAAGATCAGATTACATGGACAAATGGGTTGTAACTATCAGCCTTCTTTTCACAGTCCTTATCCTACTAATTTCAACCAGGTATTATAATCTTCTATTTCTTGCTTTGAGCCTGTGACTACTTGTTGCAGATCATTCAATTACAGGGAGAATTTTATTTAATTCTCTGTTAATATTATTCATGCAGGAGGATATGAGAGTGCAAACGGCTTATTCGTCAATTCCCTCATCATCATTTTCTTATTCAGCTTCGTCGGCATCTCCAACTTCTTATGGTTATCACCCCAGCATCTCGGTATATGAGCTAGCTTTTCTGTAATTTATTATCTATTTCTTCTGTAGAAAATGGGTTTCTCAAATTAAGCCACAGTTTTGTTTCATTCAATATTGGTGGCACATATCTTTGACCAGATTTCTGTGTCACCAATTTGCAGTTAATTGTTCTTGCATAATTAATGATGTTACCGATACTGGTAGGAGAGAACACATCAGAGAATTTTGGTGGTTTTGTGCTTAGTAAAGAAAATAGCCATGTCTGACATCATCATCGTCTCCTGCTTCTGATGAATGCAATTCTACGCAATATTCAATTTTTTTATAATCTATTAAGAATGAAATCTATTTGGATGTCGAACAATCTTTTGATTTTGATAATTTCCGATTCATTGGAAGTTTTACTTTCTGATTGGCGCTAACCCCACCCTTATACATAAAATCCACCCTTAATCATAACCTTCATCATAAACATCGTACTTTGTCCTCTACAATTGTTTTAGCAAATGAATGTTTTGCAAGAAGATGGAGAGTTTGATCTAATTCTTTAAAGTTCTTTGTTTAAGTAGTTCAATCATCTTGAATGGTCTTTAATCTGTCAAAACCATATGGTCTTACAGATGGGGTCAGCTGATTATGAAAGATCAACCATCATATATGGTGATTCGCAACCAAGTACTGCAGCAGCAAGGTATGCCAATTCAACGAAATTCGTTTGTAAGCAAGGGATTTCGATGAAAAATCTACGAGTTTTACTTCTCTTCTCTGTATTAATTATCTTTTAGGGTATGTATGTTTCTGATTAAGCTGGTGATTTTTTGTTTTTTTAATTTTGCAGCAGTTGGAACCCTGGGACTGGAATCTTAGAGACCCAACATTTTACACAACCGATCATGAATAGACACCTTCTAAATCCACCAGTTGAGGTAGTAACAATTAATCGTTTTAGATTTCTACTCCTAATTTTGTGATAATTAAGCCATTACTTAGGTTTTCTTGTGGTGTTGACATACTTTATATCTATAATAGGAACCACTTCAAAAGAAGGGCAAGAAACATAGGAGTAACTCAATGGGATCAAGCAGTCAGAATTCTGAATCCAGTGATACTCAAGAAGTGGATTTGGAGCTCAGACTATCGATTTGAGCAGCGTTTTTCTGCCACTGAAATGAATGGATTCGAACTTAATGCTTTTACATATATTGAAAGTTGAAGGTAAGTACTAGTTTCTATGGCAAAATTGCGCTCGAGTTCATTATAAATTTGATGAAAATGTAACATGTTTGAAGTAATTTCATGTGGAAAGAATCGTATGTAATGGAAGGTAGATTGGCTTTCTTCATAAGACAATGAAACTTTCTTCTTGTTCATGAATTGTCAAAGAAGTCGGAAAGTTATAATTCTCCCATTTAGCAAAACTAGGCTATCATTGACACCAACTATTGCATCGAAGAATGTTTCTATCATCTCCTATTGATAATGTGAAATAGTGCAACTTTATCCAGAAGTCAAAATTTGAGGATCTAGAACAAAATGTGTCAAGGAACCTCCTAAATCTAGTACAAATTTGAAGATTAAAGTTTCGTGGAAGTGGCTGTTGGCAGCTTCTATATATCTCCTCGTCTATGGATGGGACATTATATTCCTGAGAAAACTTTGCATCCCTACTTAGGACTCTATGAATTTGCCTTGCAGAGACTTTATAAATGCAAACCAGATCCAGCTGTCAAATTAGGGTTTCTTCCATTTAAAATGTTTTTCTTTAACTCAATGAAAACCACGAATTAAGCATTCCTATATACAAGTGTCCAATTTTCAATTGATATTGATTGGAATTCAACTTTTTGCCGGGAAAACCCTAGTTTCAATTTTGGTGTCCCGTTAGCGTATACAATAATTCCCTTGGTTAAACAGGAAATTATCCTTTAGCTAGTTTAATACCAAATGTGCGGTATAGGGCAGATAAGAGATCACACATAGGTTAATTAGGCAAGAAGAGCATAATTATTTTCTCACTTTCTGCGGTAGAAAAGATGGCTCATTTAGAGAATTAAGGTAACATGTTAAATTTCAATTATGAATTCTTACCTAATTTAAGGTGACATAAATATGATTTGAGAATAAATTAAAACAGGAATTTCTGTAGTTTGATTACTTGAAAC